>VSMD01038125.1:0-25050 GCA_008750895.1 Mirza zaza | reverse complement strand
TCTAGGGGAGGACCGTTGTCCCTGGGGGGACACAGCTTCCCACCCCGCACGCAGCATGGAGAAGGAGGCTGACACTGGTGACAGTTGGGTATCGCCACCACTCTTGGGGAGTATCGCAAGTTAAAAGAAAGTCTTAGGAACATGCTAAATGTAAAAGAAAAATTTAGATGGGTACAATTTGATAATATCAAAGTTCATGAGAATAGTACTTAACCTTTATCTAGATAAAATACTCTTTTACATTTACCCCATTTTTATAGCACTGTTTAAAGTAATCCATATTGCGCTATTAATGTCATCAATTTATTCATTTTAGAAAATGCATTAACTGGTGACCTATGGCCTGCTGACATGTGGCACCTTAATAAACTTTCAACATCCCCAGAATACTTTGGACACTTGAAAGAATAAGGAAATGGGGGCTTGTTAAAGTGAAGGGAGCCAACTTCCCTCCCACAGTCAGTGGTGTTTGACTCTTTGCCCAATTCTTCTCTCATACACAGAAAGAACACCACAAACATAGAGTTGATGGTTTAATCATTGTTAAGAAACCTGAAATTGCCAGTTTCACCTTTCATTGAACTTGAAAATGTACTATTTTTAGCCACTTTCCTCTGTCAGTCAAACTGGCGTAACCAGTTTCGCCCCTCGAGAATCCAGGGAGGCCCAAAGCCAACACGCTCTGCTGGCACCGCTGAGAGCCCCGACGCCCACCCAGATGTTCACCAAGAAGCAGGACTGACGCCTGAGAAGACATACATGTAAAGCTATGCAAACAGTTATTGAGCTTCAGCCCCTGGGCGAGAGTGCCAAGGTAGTCTCTCTTCATAAAAAGCAACCACAACTTGAGGACACTTCACATTTGCCTCTTTTCCCAGCACCAGACCTGCCTCCCGTGAATCTTTCCCTTCCAGGAGGAACACGACTTCTCCACTCTGCCTGTGGCACCCATCATTCTTTCAGGGTCAAGACCTCCGGCAAAGCCTCTTGGTTTGTCAGCAGTGTCTCTTTTCTTCTTTGATTTGCTATCAGCACACTCACTGTCAGACAAAGATTTTCTTTTTGTACCACCTTTTTCTTGACCAGCTTTTTGAGAATTAAGAAATGCTTCAGTTAACTCTGGACAATCTGAATTTTCCTCGGGTTCCCAAGTACTGTCAGCATCTGCAAATCCCTTCCACTGCAGGAAACACTCCACTTTCCCATTTACTACACGTCGATCCAGTACTTTTCCATCACAAATTCTTCAGGCTCTGCCTCTTCAACCTTTTCACTCGTCCCGTTCTGTTTCTTTCCTGTTTTTTGCAATGCAGTTCTATTGGAGGCTGTTTTTATTGGAGACTTGAAGAGCTATTATTCACCACCTCTGAGCTGCTCTGGGTCTGGGCGCCTCAAGCCATGAGACTTTATTTCTTATAAAAGTTTACAACCAGGCTGGGTGCGGTGGCTCATGCCTGTAATCCTAGCACTCTGTGAGGCCAAGGCAGGTGGATTGCTCGAGGTCAGGAGTTCGAAACCAGCCTGAGCAAGATCAAGACCCCGTCTCTACTATAAATAGAAATAAATTAATTGGCCAACTAATATATATATAGAAAAAATTAGCCGGGCATGGTGGCGCATGCCTGTAGTCCCAGCTACTCGGGAGGCTGAGGCAGGAGGATTTCTTAAGCCCAGGAGTTTGAGGTTGCTGTGAGCTAGGCTGACGCCACGGCACTCACTCTAGCCTGGGCAACAAAGCGAGACTGTCTCAAAAAAAAAATATTTTACAGAGTTTGGCTTCTTTTCTGTTGACACACACAAGGACATGGAAGAAATAGAATTTTGCACCAGAAGATATTAATTTATTTCCCCTTTACTATTACCTGAATTTTAAAAATAGCAATATATTATATTATATAAATATATAATATTAATTAAATTAGTTAATTTTAACCTCCTATATTAAGCCTCTCATGTGGCTTCTTAAGTTTTCTTTATTTTGTGTACATGAAACTTACATCCATGACTATTACGTAGACAAAGCATATGTAAGAAATTAATAAGAAATTAATGCACTTAATGAGGAAATTAAGAATACCCTGTAACTTAACACGATCACACAGGAGCTATGAAGAAAAAAATTCTCAGTTCTTCAGTTCTCAGGATTTTCTCACTTGAAAAATAAAAACCACAAAGCAATGGACAATAGAACTCATCCGTCCCCAAAGGGGAGGGTTGGTGGAGAAACAAAACCAAGCTCCAGAGGAACAGACGCACTGAGACCGATACACCAGGCAGAGCTGTTATCTGCAGTTGTTCCCTACCCTTTTCCAATGAAGGACTCTAAAATCTTGGAACACAGCTGCTCGTTACCTAAGTGGGCAGAGCATGGACAGTCCCGTCCCTCTTGGGGCTCCAGCCCCGGGTGCCACTCTCAGCAGACCAGCGGGCGTCTGTCGCCAGGGGACTGCAGTGTGGGGTCAGTGACAAAGCTCCTGCAGACTCCGGGTCAGATTTCCTAGTGGCAGGAGTGGCTCACACATCCAGCAGACTTTTCCCTTCACAGCCGTCCTCCACCCCAGGCGTTCCCTAGGGTAGTTTCTTCTCCCCCAACTCTGTACGTAGATTTGGCAACTGAGTTGATTTTGTGAGAGAGAGGTTGACTTGGTGACATTTTTTGAACTGTACATCAGTCAGGAAATGAAGCTTAATTTTTGACATTGTGAAGTTTTCTTTCAAACATCACAGCCCTGTGTCATTTGTGTTTCAGTACAATGTTGTTCCATCATCAATGTATTAAAAATTAAGAAATGACACAACTCAGTGATTTTATATCTCTTTGCAACGTAATAATTTCTTTATAGGACAAAGGCTGAATATAATTGGTGAGATTGACAATGCCTAGCAATGGGTTAAAAACAAAAAGAACATGCAAGAGCTAAGAGAAACAGTAGGCGAAAACCTACTAACACATGAAGAAGCGAGAGAGTATTAAATGACAATCGTATGTGTGATGTCTCAACAAACTGCAGAACTTCTAAAAGTCATAAATAAATATATAATAGGAGATTAGCTAGACAGACTACTTTTGGTTTAGAATACAATCAGTGATATCAAGATACATCAACTCTATTATTGTACCATAATAATGATGGTTATAGCACTTCTTATCTCCAGTATATTTTATGGAATATATGTTCCCTTGACTAAAAATTTCTTATGATCATATGTAGCCATAAGAATAAATTTTACAGTTCTTAAATCTACATCAAGTTATTACACTACAGAAATATTAAATGTAAAATTTGTCACATTCTAATAATTACTCAGATTATTCTTTGTTGTGGGAAAAGAATTATAATCTCTCTTGGGGGGATGGGAAAAAAGAATTATGATCTTCCAAAATTCTATCTGAGAAGAACAAATATTTCCTTAACCAACTACATGGCTACACTACCAAATATGGTAGCCAGTGGCCACTAAAATTTAAATTTAAGGAAGTAAAATCAGTCTATTGATTGCACTGGCCTTTTTGTGCAGTGCTCAACACTCCACATGACTAGTGGTGCAGACACAGAACACTTCCAGCACCTCAGAGGATTCTCCTGGGCATTGCTGCTCTGAGGAAAAGCCTCCCACAGAGGGAAAACAGGTGGGTGAGGAGCTTGGGGGAGGGAAGAGGCGCTGACCCTATTTCCTTAATGTGCAGCGATGTTTTATTTCACCAGTTTCATCTCATAGTTTGGGAAGAGACAGGCAGATGGTCTTCTCTCTTTCAGAGTTTGAAAGAAATGCTATTTGTCCTGGGCTACACTCAATCAGGAACAAGTGAGTTGTGATGCTTCACACTTACACACAGAATAAGTTGTTTTAAACAACTAACCCTAAATCTATTTTCTCACAGTTCTGGAGGCTGAGAGTTCAACAAAGTTCTGGACAATTCGATTCCTGGTGAGATCTTTCTTCCCGGCTTGCAGACTCTGGCCAACACCTTGCTGTTTCTCTCACAGTCTTTTTCTGAGTGTGTGTGAGGAGAGAGAGACCTCTTCCTCCTCTTGTAAGGCCACCAGTCCTATCTAATTAGGGCCTCACCATTATGACCTTATTTAACTTTATTTTCCTCCTTAAAGCCCTAGCTCTAAATACAATCCAATTGACAATTAGGGCTTCAACATACGAATTTTGGGAGGCAAAATGTTATAGACACAATTTAGTCCATAGCAGGAACTTTCCAGAAAAGATGATATGAGTCCTGAGATCGAAAAAGCACTCAAGGCCGGGCGCGATGGCTCACGCCTGTAATCCTAGCACTCTGGGAGGCTGAGGCGGGCGGACTGTTGGAGGTCAGGAGTTCGAGACCAGCCTGAGCAAGAGCGAGACCCCGTCTCTACTATAAATAGAAAGAAATTAATTGGCCAACTAATATATATAGAAAAAATTCGCCGGGCATGGCGGCGCATGCCTGTAGTCCCAGCTACTTGGGAGGCTGAGGCAGCAGGATTGCTTGAGCCCAGGAGTTTGAGGTTGCTGTGAGCTAGGCTGACGCCACGGTACTCACTCTAGCCTGGGCAACAGAGTGAGACACTGTCTCAAAAAAAAAAAAAAAAAAAAAAAAAAGAAAGAAAGAAAAAGCACTCAGGATCCTGAAAAGAAGGACTGAAAATAAATCCAGCTACCTTGTAATGGAACTCTGGAATGTTAAGGCTGAAAAGAAAATGTAGAGTCATCAGAGAACAAAGACAGATTACTTATAAAAGAATACCAATTCTTCTATCAGCTGATTTCTCGTTGGCAAGGATGTATTTTAAAAAGATGAACGCAATATTCTTAAACTTCTGAGGAATAACAACCTATATTTTTATATTAAATGAGGAAAATTCTGGGATGACAGAAAACTAAGATAATTTTTAACGTACAAAACAAGCCACTTAAAAGACCTGTATTAAAATAATTGTTAAAGGATGTTCTTTAGCAGGAAGAGAAGTGAACACAGAGAAGGCATGAAGGGAACAGTGCTAACAAATGTGATACCTGCAAAATATGTTGCCAAATGGAATCCATCACTGATATCAAAATTCATTTTTTAAATAAAAAATGTTTTTTAAATTTTTTGTAGGGATAGGGTCTATGTTGTCCAGACTAGTTTCAACTCCTGGCCTCAAGGGATCTTCCCACCTTGGCCCCTCAAAGTGCTGGGATTATGGGTGTCAGCCACCACACACCCAGCAAAAATTAATTTTTAAATATGTTTCGAAAGGGGTAAAAGTTAAACTCTAAATAAAAATAAAGTGTGTACATGTATGCCTGTGTGTACTTGTGTGTGTGCATAGGCATGTATGTACATGTGTGTGTGTATGTGTACATGCATATGTGTGTGCCTGTGCGTGTGTTTTGGTAAAGTCTGCTAAGGTAATTTGCCAGTTATCGGTCCGTTGCTTTTCAACTCTCAAATCCAGCCTTTGCCCTGCTTCCAATACTGATGTTTTCCTCCTTTGGCAACTGGCGTGATATTAAGCTTCATAATAGACAACGCTGAAAGGACATTGAAAAAAATAAGTTTTTTTTTTTTTGCACGTGCTTTTGGTGACACCCCTGTGGGCAGCTTCCTTGTCATTCCTTGCAGTGGCTTCCCTGCTCACCATCCCGCTGCGGGACCCCCAGGGAGCTCTGCACGTGCAGATCCTCTGGAGCGTTCCTGCCATCTCTCCAGTGAGCTCTGATCCCATTTGTGGGTGGTGGTCACTTCCAGATGTGCTTCTTTCCTGGGTGCTCTACCTGTGCCCCAGGAGAAGTGACTGCTCCTTATATCTGTGATTCAAATATCCTTTACCATTCGCTACCTGCTGCTAGCCAACCCCTCATTGCGCTAATCCCCAAGTGTTGTTAGTATCTTTTTATAATAAATGTCTCCTTTGAAAATGCTATGTGGCTCCTGCCTCCTGGTTATAACCTGACTGACAAAGTTTTGCTATGGCCAGGAGGAGGATAAAATATTAATTAACTGCTGATATTGTTAGGAAAACAATTGTGTAATTAAAAAATGTAAGAGTAGCCACTAAAAGAATAGATATATAATTTGTAGTCTCTCAATTAGCAGAGGGAATAAAAGAAGATAGAACACTATTTAAACAACAGAAGGCAGATAAATGTGAATTTTTTAAAAGTTATATAAAAATTGAACCATGTTTCTTGAAATATTTAATGTTATATTTTGAAATACGCAAAACATTATATATTGTTTATTAATGCACAACTTAGTAAATGCATAGATACACAACACGAAGTGATAAACATCCAATTCTTCATAGCGATTCGCTGTGGGGAAGTCAGGGAAGGGTCTTGAGTCACATGTGGTCTATTGGGGCTCGTAACTGAATCTATGTTTTACTTAAAAAAAACTGAAGCAAGTACTGTATAGTTAAGGTCTGACAAAGGTGGGTGGTAGGTATCAGATTATTGTATTATTCTCTGCCATTGCTACATATGAAATATTACATAATCAAAGCCTATGAGACAAGGGCACTTATATATCAAGGAAGAAAATAAATGCAAGACACAGGTGAGAAACTTGATATTTCTTTGTTTCAATTGGAGCAAACTTGCAACTTACTTATGCTAAGACTTTCTTTATCCTTTCATGGGAAAGTAATTCCCATTCAGGTTCCCATTGGAGTTTTATGGGTGGGGTAAGGGTGGGGAGGAGAGAGGCCCAAATACTTTCCACCCCTTGGTCTACATTGCACCCTCCTTAGTGTGATATCAAAGGCCCTTTTGTGTGATTCTAACCTGACAACCCAGTCTCTTCTCTTAGGCTTCCTCCCACATGCCTACATTGCAATAATAATAAACATCTTCCTATTTCTGAAATGCCGCGTCTGCTTCCCTTCCTGGTGAGCTTATCTAACTAATGGTGCTTTCTCCTCTTGAGCCCTTCCCCAGCCCCTAGGTGGAGTTAGTTACCCTCTACATCCTCACAGTACTTTGTACACTCCATCCCCACTCCGGCCATAAAGGCATATATACGGCGCACGCCTGTGATCCACACTAGATCTGAGCTCCTCGAAGACAGAGGCCATGCTCAAGTTATGCAGCTCAAGTTATGCTTTCTACGTATGGTTAGTTCAGCACCATGCACAGATTACGTTTAAATGCTTCAGCACTCAATCTCTATTCTACAAGCCCCAGAGAGGGCAAGTAGCCTGCTAAGGTCACACGACTTGGAAAATGGTAACGCCAGGATGAAAAACCTATGTTTGTTTGATTCCAAACTCATGCTACCCTGTGCTGCCTCTGGGTCTCACTCATCTCGGGGTTCCCAGGGTCTGTCCCACAGCCAAGTGCATAGTAGGCCCTCATAAATATATGGTGAATGAATGAGAGAACAGATGAATGTATGAATTAGTGAGCCCAGGAACCACTGGAGGAGGCAGAGCATTTTATGTGGAATGTGTTCCAGAAACAGAACATTTATACCTTGTGTGTGGAGAGCAGATAATGTCAATTTGCACATTATTTCTACTTTGCATTCTAATAGATCTACAGAAAAAGGGCATCTGGGCTCAAAAACTGCATCTACCACATTTCATTGCTGATTTAAATGGTTTAAAATGTGCTATGAATGACTTCAAATAAGCAAACAGAAATAAGCAAGTGCAAGAAACAGCAGAAAATGTGGAAATGGAGGTAAGAGAAATAAGATCTGAAATATCTGGGTCTTGTGGATGATAAATCAAAGAACAGAGCCTTTTATTTTAGTTTTGTTTGGCTGGCAAGCTAAAAAGACAAAGAATATGACATTCATCCATGGATTTTTAATAAAATGAGTACAGTGTTTCGAGAAGTCCTTTCCTCTGGAGACCTCAAAGTATTTTGCAGATTTTTGGGGTCTATTTGAAAAGGAGAGAGATTCTTTCACCTCTTGCTGAACTGATGCTAACTTCAGGATAAAATTAAAACAACTTGTGTTGCCGGGTTAGCTTTGGAGGCAGAGGGCACTCGGGCATCCGTGATGGAGGCTGAGGCTGACATTTAGACAGGCAGGAAGGGCGTGCTGTCTCCACCAGGAGGCACCGGCCATTTATTCATGGGATGCACTCATTTATTTGCCATGCTATATTATGGACTCAACCTTTGACCATTTTTTTTTTTTTTTTTTTGAGACAGAGTCTCACTTTGTTGCCCAGGCTAGAGTGAGTGCCGTGGCGTCAGCCTAGCTCACAGCAACGTCAATCTCCTGGGCTCAAGCAATCCTGCTGCCTCAGCCTTCCGAGTAGCTGGGACCACAGGCATGTGCCACCATGCCTGGCTAATCTTTTGTATATATATTTTTAGTTGGCCAATTAATTTCTTTCTATTTATAGTAGAGAAGGCGTCTCACTCTTGCTCAGGCTGGTTTCGAACTCCTGACCTCAAGCAATCCGCCCACCTCTGCCTCCTAGAGTGCTAGGATTACAGGCGTGAGCCACCACGCCTGGCCAACCTTTGGCCATTTTGGAGACCAGGGTGTGAGTACTGGTTCTGGCACTATCTGTCCAACTCCAGATATAGAAGTGACTTCCTTACTTTGAGTCATTTCCTCATCTGTAAAATGGGGATGCCAGTACCCTTATATGTGATGTTACTAGTCCTCATTTTATAGATCAGCAAAAATGAGTCTCTGTGAGGTTAAGTGACCTGCCCTCGGTGACAGAAGGAGGAAGAGATGTCGCTGTAACCGCCTGGGCCTCTCCGACTCTAAGTCCTGGCGGTTCTCCAACTCCTCTGTCCCCTCTCTCTGCTTCATTCCCCTCTACTTTTGCACAACCCAGTACGGAAACGGGATATCACAAAGATGGAAAGAGGTGGCCATGTCAGGGTCCCAGGGTCACACAACGTGGCTAACAGCTACTTAGCAAACAAAACAGGAGTTGTGTATTTGCACATTTTTAAGAACATGCTGAACATGCTCATTTCATCGACGATTTTGGCTCTAAGGTGACATGCTCACCTTTTACACTTAGAATTATCACTTGGTACTAATAGATGCCATGTACCTAAGCCCTTAAAGTCAACACCGAAATTATTGTTGTAGGGTAATCATTAGTAACTCAGAGGATGATAATTTCCTAAACCCTGCTTAATTTTCTAAAGGAGCATATTTCCATTTTGATAAGCTTTCCACGAAGACGTGATAACTGTTGGGACTAGAAACGCCTGGTGCAGACCAGTTGGGGATGGAGCATCAGGAAGTGCTCTCTCAAAGCGGTTCCCTGTTTCTTAGACACCCTCTTGCTAGGTGGTTGCCGTCTCTCCCCTCGCAGATGCACATCTCGGCCACGAGGTGGCGGAGTTGTAAAGCCAAAGACCCAACCGCAGCCTGCAAGGAGCCAGGATCTCCTTCGTGCCACTCTCGCCTTCTGATGGCTTTGAGGTTTGGAGGCAAAAGAGGCTTTTTCAGCCTCTAAAACCATACCTCTACATGGCAACCAGTGCTTCATCCTTCGTAAAAGTCTGGCATGTGCATGCCCTGAGTATCCCCTGAGGGATCTTCATCCCTCCCTTTGTCCACCATCCATTTGCCTTCTGTCCATCCACCAAATATTTGCGGACGTCGACTGTACCAGGCACTGTGCTAGGCACTGGGGATGCAAGAGTGAACGCACAGACCCAGGCTTCACTCGCACCCTAACGGGCAGAGATGGACAGCAGCAGCAATCAGACACGTGAACAGACAGTTGCAGCCTGGGGCACAGGCAGTGAGGGAAGGCACTGAAAGCCTTGAGAGTGTGTCACCTTCAGGCACCTGACTTTTCTGACGAGTGCGTCAACTAGGTGAGGGGGGTGGGGAGCGGGGGGATTGTAAGCTGAGAGAAGAGGGTATACAAAGGCCCAAAGATGAAAAAGTCCTGGTGAGTTCAAAGCAGGCCTGCGGGGGTGGGGTGGGGAGGGCACAGGGAGAGGAGGCTAGGGGCCCAGGTGGGGGCTGGGCCATGCGGGGTCTCACCTGGCCTGGCACGGAGTTCGCCTTTGATCCTACGTGCAGTGGGAAGCTGAGGTCTCTGCATCTGAGCCCTCTCCCTGCAGCTCACTTCCTGCACGAAGCCCAGGCTGCAGCCACGTGGAACTTTCTGTGAGGTCTTTCCACGGCTCAGGACTTTGCATGTGCTACTCCCTTCCTTGGATCTTTTGTCACTCCTTGTCTCCGGTGTGTAGACTCCGACTGACCCTCGAACTCATCACTCAGATTTTATTCAAAGCCACTCCTCAACCTGGTGGTGGGAAGGTCAGACTTACCAAAGCATTGCACTGGCCAAGGGCTGGGGCTCCGGAAGGGAGTCCTCGCTTGGGACAGCAGTGAATGGGGATAGGGTGGGAGGGGACAGAGCTGCGCTGAGTCCGGTGGAGGAAGTAGGGGATTACCAAGCACCTGTCTGGAGTGTACCCCAGGAATGCCAGTTTTCTGTGCTCCAGCAGGAGTGGGATAGGTGTCGGGGCTATTCATTTAATGAATATACTAAAGAAAAATGACTAAATGGACAAGAGCGAGCACAACACAGGAAACTAGCAGCACATCGAACAGGACTCTTCAAAGGTAGGCCGTACTCTCTGGATCACCTCCAGGTGTCTTGGGGGGGTGGCTGCCAGGCGAGTCTTTGCGCAGCAGCAGAGCGCAGGTTCTCTGGCTTCAGAGCCGGGATCCGCCGCAGTGTAGCCGCTGATGTGACGGGGTGGCCGTGGCCAGCCCTCTGTCTCTGCCAGCCTCACTTTTCTTGTTGTAAGCCGAGGGTAACTGTAAGCTCCAGCTTACGAGGCCACTGCGAGGCTGAAATGGCATGTTGGATGTGAAAGGGTTTGGGGAATCTCTTTTCAAATTAAAAAATTGAGACCACGTTTCTAAAATTATTCTGCTTGATTGTTTCCTCATTCTTTTCACTCCATTCTGCAATAACTAGGAGGGTTTGGATTGGGGTGAGAGACGAGCCTAGGGCTATCTGAGGGCTGTGTGTGTATTGATCTGATAGGGAATGTTGAGTCTGCAGAGCCAGGGTGGATGGGGAGAGGGAGGCGTTGCTGGAGGGGCAGCGGGTGGAGAAGGAATAGGAGTCGTCGTCTTCTGCCACCTTCCAGAGTGCCTTCTGGACAGCTAATGGGAGCGATCACAAAGGAAGTCGTGGGTGAAAGTGAAAAGCCATCTGGTGTTCTAGCCAAGCTGCTCTGTTAGTAGGGAGACGAGGAAAAGGCTGAACCCGGCAGAGGAACAGGGTGAGGAGACCAGGCGTTAGCTTCAGACAGACTCAGACTTAGTTTCCAGAGCTGTCACCTCCTAGCCACATGATCTTTGGCAGGAAAATTTCATCCCTGTGAAACTCCAAATAGAGACAGTATCACTCACCTTGCAGGGTGATCACAGGAAAACTGCAGGAAGTTGCTTCTGCAGAGAGTTTAGCACGGCGTCATTCTGCCGATGGCCACGGAACCCACCCTGGGTCTGGATCTCCAGCCCGCCAGCCCAGACCCTGGCCGTGCCCATGCCTGGTGAATTCTGGGTTGGGACGGGGGCTCTGAGCTCATCAGCATGACCTGGACATTTTACAGATGCAAAGACTCAGCTCAGCACTGGGGGGCTCTTGCCCAGGGCCGTGGTCCTGCTCCGACCCAGCACTTGCCCCACAGTGACACCCCAGGGGGCTCATGCTCAGAACCGGAAGATGCTCCTTCAGGCGACCAGTTCTAGGCCTCATCACAAATGGGCAGACCTGCTGGGAGCTGCCTGGTTCCCTGATCACCACAACAGTGACCGTTGCTTCTTGATCCTTCATTCTCTGCTAGGTGCTGCCTTAAGCGCTCTGCAGAGGAATTTCATTCAGTTTTCACCTGGCTCCGCAAGGTGGGTGCTATTATACCCATTTTCAGATAAGAAAACTAAGTTTCGTAGAGGTAAAATGTTCTTGCTGAAGATCACACAGCTAGGAATTGACAAGTCTGGAAACTAAACCCAAGCCTGATGCTGCACTCGGTTCTCTCTATACCGTTATCTCATGTGATCATCACACTTACGACCTCACTTTACAAATGAGGGAACAGAGGCACCAAATGGCGCAGTCACGTGGCCACAGTCATAAAGCTGGTAAGAAGAGGTGCAGGGATTTGAACCCATGATTTGAACTAATGACCTTAACACCTGTCCTTTAAAGGATTCCAGGCCGTGAGATCTGTGATTTCAGGAGTGTCACTGAGGCCTTTCTCCATTCCATGCCCTTAGTCCCTGCAGCTCTTCCCCCACTTCTTCATGGAACTACCGAGGAGACAATTCTGACTTAGAGAGGGTCTTCGTCCTGCCACATGTCAGATCTTTGCTGGGATAAGGCCTTTCTCTTTGGCATGGCATCCTCATTTGTAAAATGAGGGCCATCCTGCTGACCTCGCAGGCTTGCTGGCAGGCTAATGCAGCGGGATGGTGATGGAGAGAAGCCCCAGGGTGCAGTCTCTGGGGGAGCATGGATGTCCCACAAACTGGGAGCACGTGGTCAGGAAGAGACTGGATTCACACCAAGCCCCATGCCCTCTGTGCAATTCTAGGTAGCTTCAAATTTCTCCTGTTCTCTAGACCGAAGAGTCCAAAATCTTTCAAAATGCTGCTTGCAGAGCAAGTAATTATATTTGTTCAGGGCAACGAGTTAATTGGAACAGACTTCTCGTGGTCAGAGACTAGATAAGGGGGCACCTCCAGTGGCACCAAGGGATAGATACCGCAGCACACCTCTAAACCTGTTTGGACTCTGCGGCATGTGAGTTGGGAGGCCCTGCAAACCCCGCTGCATGTTAGAATCCCTTGGGGAAGTTTGAAAAGACCCTGGGCCCAAGCTGCCACTAGGACAGTGACATCAGACTGTGGAAGAGATTCTGGCCTTTGTACCTTTTAAAGCTCCCCAGGGGCTTCTAATGGAGAACCTTGTTTGAGATCCTGTGATCTAAATATCTCATCCTTTCAAATGATCCTCCCTTCTCCCCAGAGGTTTGGGCTGTGAGTCACAGCATCTTGCTCACAATGGCAGGGGAACCCCCTGGAGCTGTTTGGAAGCAAGGCAGGGAACAGGGGTGCAAGGCTGTCTGGGTGACCCTCTGCAGCAGGCCCATTAAAGAGGAGGCTCAACTGTTATTTCCCATCGACACTTGGCAGAACCCACTCTTTTTCACAGAACGGTATGCGCAATTTATTTCCTTCAACAATCACTTTTCGAGCAGCTGCCATCACGTATGTCCAAGGTCGACGGTGCAGCGTCGGGAAACTCTGAAGAGTGTGTATGGGGGAGGGGAAGAGAGGCACCAGCACTGAGAGTTAAGAATGAAAATCACGGTTTGCAAAAAGTGCTATGAGAAGCCAAGGAAATGTGACCTTACTTTCTCTAAAGGCCATGGTCCCCTGAGAAAGTGATGTTTCAGCTGGGTCTTGGGGTATGAATAGCTGTAATCCGGGGAGACAAGATGCTGGGAAACAGCTGGAAGCTGGGTGGTGGGGAAGGAAACAGGCTGGATCTCGGAGGGCTTTGAATGCCAGGCTTAATTTGGATTTTACATAGTAGGGGGTGAGGGGCCCCTGAATGAGAAGATATACGCTCATTCCGCCTGCCCCCACAAGGCTGATACAGTTCTGCCATGAGTCAAAAGGAGTGTATACTAAGAATGAAAAGTGATAGGGGCCGGGCGTGGTGGCTCACACCTGTAATCCTAGCACTCTGGGAAGCCAAGGTAGGTGGATATTTTGAGCTCATGAGTTCGAGACCAGCCTGAGAAAGAGAGAGACCCTGTCTCTACTAAAAAAATAGAAAGAAGTTAGCTGGACAACTAAATATGTAAATTAGCTGTGCATGGTGGTGCATGCCTGTAGTCCTAGCTACTCAGGAGGCTGAAGCAATAGGATCGCTTGAGCCCAGGAGTTTGAAGTTGCCATGAGCTAAGCTGATGCCACAGCACTCTAGCCTAGGCAACAGAGTGAGATGTACACAGTGAGAGTACACAAACGTGCTCAGGAATGACACACAACAATTTCTGATGGTGGCTTTCTCTGCCCAAGGAGGGAAGGCTTGAGATCAGGGAGGATACACAAGATGGTTCAGTTGTATCTGTAAAAGCTTTTTTATTTTTTTAAACATAAATAGCAAACAGATCTGAAGCAAATGAAGCCAAGTGTTCAGATGTACTCAGACCAGGTGGTAAATGCACAAGTGTACATGATAATGATTTTTTTGTAATTTTCTGTTAAAAAAAAATTAGTGCTAGAAGTCCTAGCCAGAGCAATCAGACAAGAGAAGGAAATCAAGGGCATCCAAATGGGGGCAATGGGGGCAGAAGAGGTCAAACGATAGCTCTTTGCCGACGATATGATCTTATACCTAGAAAACCCCAAAGATTTTGCCATGAGACTACTGGAATTGATAAACAAATTCAGCAAAGTCTCAGGTTACAAAATAAATGTACAGAAATCAGTAGCATTCCTATACACCAACAACAGTCAAACTGAGAACCAAATCCAAAGACTCAATATCCTTCACGATAGCAACAAAGAAAATAAAATACTTAAGAATATATTTAACTAAGGAGGCAAAAGACCTCCACAGGGAGAACTATGAATCACAGACGAAGGAAATAGCAGAAGACGTAAACAGGAGGAAAGCCATACCATGCTCATGGGGCGGCAGAATCAACATCATTAAAATGTCTATACTACCCAAAATGATCTACATATTCAATGCAATCCTCATTAAAATATCAACATCATGTTGGCAGATCTAGAAAAATTAATTCTACACTTCATATAGGATGAGAAAAGACCCCATAGAGTAAAAGCAATCTTAAGAAAAAAGAACAAAAGTCATCAATTTACCAGACTTCATGCTGTACTACAAGGCTATAGTAACTAAAACAGCATCGTACAGGCACAAGAACAGAGATATAGACCAATGGAACAGAACTGAGAACCCAGATATAAAACCATCCTCATATAGCCATATCATCTTTGACAAAGCAGACAAAAACATACATTGGGGAAAAGAATCCTTATTCAATAAATGGTGCTGAGAAAATTGGATAGCCACATGTAGAAGACTGAAAACAGGATCCATGCTTTTCACCTCTCACAAAAGTCAATTCATGTTGGGAACAGACTTAAACCTGAGGCATGAAACTGTAAGAATTCTAGAAGAAAATGTTGAAAACCTGTAATAGACATTCGCCTTGAGAAAGAATTTATGAAGAATACCCCAAAGCCAATCACATCAAAAACAAAAATAAATAAATGGGACCTGAACAAATTAAAAAGCTTCTGTACAGCCAAGGAAACTATTATGAGAGCAAACAGACAACCTACAGAATGTTCCAGATCCAATAAAGGGCCGATAACTAGAATCTATATAGAACTCAGGAAAATCACCAAGAAAAAAGCAAACAACACTATCAAAAAGTGGGCAAAGGACATGAACAGAAACATTTCCAAAGAAGATAGACTAACGGCCAAGAAACATGTGAAAAAATGTTCAACATCTCTAATCATTAGGGATATGCAAATCAAAACCACAATAAGATGTCACTTATCTCCAGTGAGAATGATCTTTATCAAAAAGTCACAAATAAATGTTGGTGTGGATGTGGAGAGACAGGAACATTCATACACTGCTGGTGGGACTGCAAACTAGTACAACCTCTGTGGAAAGCAATATGGAGGTACCTCAAAGAGCTACAAGTAGAAGTGCCATCTGATCCAGCAATCCCATTTTGGGCATCTACCCAAAAGAACAAAGGATGTTCTATTAAAAAGACATCTGCACCAGAATGTTTATAGCAGCACAATTCACAATTGCAAAGACATGGAAACAACACAAGTGCCTATCAATGCACGACTGGATTAATAAAATGTGGTACATGTATATCATGGAGTTCTACTCAGCCTCAAAAAACAATGTTGATCTAGCACCTTTTATATTATCCTAGATAGAGCTCAAGCCCTTTCTACTAAGTATCCTAAGAATGGAAAAACAAGCACCACATGAACTCACCATCAAATTGGTATTAACTGATCAACACTTAAGTGTACATATAGTAACATTCACCAGGTGTCAGACAGATGGGAGGGGGGAGGAGAGGATGGGTAGATACTCACCTAATGGGTGTGGCGTGCACTGTCTGGGGGATGGACATGCTTGAGGCTCTAACTCGGGTGGAGTAAAGGCAATATACATAACCTACATATTTATACCGCCGTAATATGCTGAAATAAAAAAGAATTTAAAAAAAGAAAATAACTAGATTCATGATAAGTTCCACCAGCCATGTGGTCACTGTGTGTCAGGACATACAGCAGCTCACTAAATCTGTCATCTGCTGCTATTCCCACCTTACGAATGAGGAGCTGAGGTTCACAGAGGCTGAGGGATCCGCCCAAGGTCACATTAGCAGTAAGTCATTGAGACAAGGCTTGGGGCTGCTCCACCTGACTCCAAAATGATGACATCTCCCACCTCTTTTATGGCTTGCACGACCTTTGTCGTTCAATTAGGATCAGTTGGACTGAATGGTGCTTCTCCATGCCCATGCCTGGCGTTGACGGGCATGCTAAGAGTCCACACAGATTAAATAGTCCAGCTTTGCTTAGGGGAATGTCTTGAATGAAGTAACCCAAACATCCAAGACGCGGATGGCAGCTGGATTTGGTTCTGAATTTTCCAGAGAAGAAAGTCATATTTAAAGTTCAAATTTAAAACTTGACAGCAAATTCAAATATTTTTTCAGTACACTTTGCAAGCTAAATAACACATGCTAGGAGGCCACATTGGCTGCACATTTGCAGCCTCAAATATTGGCAGCAAGTGGCCTCAGAAGAATTTTAAGAGGAAAATCCATTATCTGTCAGCTGTCAATGTCCCTCAAACCACCGGAAAAGAACCTGTTGATCAAGCAACATTAAGTTTATAGATCTACTGTGATAAGGGAGCAACCATTGTGGATCTTGGTAGACTCTCAAAATGGGGGAAGAGGGAGGAGATTTATGGCTTTAGGGTCTGAGTCGGGTGATTTGAAGGTGAGTCTTGCAGAGACCTGGATGAAGCCGAGTCAAGTTTATTTCCTAAAAGCTTTGATTTGTTGGCATAGTGAGGGCCATGAAGTGAGCCCTGATGAGCAAGGTATTAGTCTTCAAAAGCCAACTATTGCGGTTGCTTTCCAGTCTTATCTTGTAGAGGAAGGTATCTCTTTGTTTGCTTTTTCTTCTTTTTATTGTGTATTATATATATGAAATATATATAATACGTAATTTGCCATTTTAACCATTTTTAAGAATATAGTTCAATGAATTAAGTACCTTCACATTGTTGTGCAGCCACCACCACCATGCAGCTCCAGAACTTTTACAGCAACTCAAACTGTGACTCTGTCCCTGTTTAACTCCCCATTCCCCCTCCCCTCCTCTGGGTAACCACCGTTTCTCTTTCTATCTCTACAAATTTAATTATTCTAGGTTAGCTCGTGTAAGTGGACCAACATAATCCCCTGTCTCCGTGGTGAACAATTCTGGAACCGGCCATATTTTTTGATGCCACGTTGAACACTTATGTTGACCCCTTTTTCAGATCAGACTGTGTTTTAGGACGATCTCTCTGGCTGCTGTGTGTGGATACGGGTCTCTCCCATGGCAAAGCAATTTTCAAAAGCGAGGGCTGGCTTAGTCCTTTCCTTCACCCCACAGTTAAAGCAAAACTGCGACATCACTAATTACCTAAAGGCCATCAAAAGGCACTAGTAGGAGCTGCAGCATGCTCCCCTTTGCTGGAAGTCCCGAGAGCAGGTGCCAGGTCACTAGGGCCTTTGGAAATGTGCCCCTGGCGCCTCTCCCAGCCACTGGCAGACACCGACAGCCACAAATGGGTGAGCAGCGATGGCGAAGCTGCCAAATGGAGGCTCTCTCAGATGATTCCTGTTGGGAACTCAGGCTCCCTGGCCCACAGCCCTTTCCAATCACTCGCAGTCATTCTGGATGCCCTGGAGCACACCTGCGGCCTGAAAGCAGGCAGTTTTTGGTTAAGAAGCATCTTCGAACTTTAATGTCTAATTGAACTCATCTCTGCAATGAATGGATTTGACCTTTCTTCTTTCTAAGACTCATTTACAGGTCTATAGCCACATCTTTCCCTGTCTAGAAGCACCTGCTGAACTTCTGTCGCAACAAATGTTTCCCTCGCTCTCACTGTCTGTAAACCACTGGTGCTTGTGCCAGATGCAGAGTCGAGTCTGCCCTTGGATAGCCCACGATTTAACAGTACAGACAGGGCAAGCACTTCAGCAATAAAAAGCAATACAATACAAGCCATCTGCTCTAATGCGAATAATCCCCACCAAAACCACTCTTTCCTCCAAGGATCTCACACAGCAGTTGCCTCTCGGGCATAAGAGAGGGTAGTTTGTAATGTCTGAACACACTTGCGATTCTCGCAGCCTTGGGGGGGGTGCTTCTGCTTGTGGTGAGCACAGGCCAGGGATGCTACAAAGGTTCCACCTGGAGTAAAGAAAGGCGAAAATAAGGGAATAACAACAATAAAAAGAACCAATTTCAAAGACAGAGAAAACACATCTTTCTAAACTTCATTTTAGGTTAAGATTATAGCCCCAGGGAATGATAATTGAGTAGACATTAATGTGCAAAGTGCTGTCTAAGTAATTATGGCTGACAATGGTATTCGATTATAATTTTTGAAGAAGAAAAACGTTTAAAGAGATGGTGAGGTTAATAGGGTGTTAATTCCATCAGGCAAGCATTTTAGAGTGTTGATGGTAAAGTTGCCGAATTAGAGGCTACTTTAGGCAAAAATCCATAGCCAGTTTGCAGGTTGAAGTGAAAGCATTTTGTGAACTACAAAAATTGGTGCTGTTGTAAGAGATTAGCTTTATTACCACATGAGAAGTGGTAAGTTTTAGGGAGAGAAATTCTACCTCTTCTCTTATTCCGTCTACCTACCTTTCTCTTCTTATCCCAGCTATTCCAATAAGGAAAACTGACCAGTTTAATCAGATACCAAGACCTCTAGAAGACTGTGATTGGCCCGTGGAAGGATCAGAGCCGCCATGTGTCAGAAAAGCTATTTGAGTTCCCTATCAGGGCCACCTGTGTGGAGGTTGCCTCTTGGGACTAGGTCGGCTGGAGTCTCTCCAGTGGGGTACAGGGAGGTGAGGGGCTCAGCACCCATTGGGTACCAGCTACCCCTCTTTCCTGTGCACCTGCCTCAAGCCCTTTTACTCCCTACTTGCAGGTGTGGCTTATTAGGGGTCCCAGGATTTAGAAACAGGAAGAAAGCAGGAGGCCTTATGCCTCAGTCCTGGGCTTTGTCCTCCAAGTCAGTCTTAACCAGGGAGTTTGTGTCTTTTCTTTTTTTAATTTTTTTGTTGAAAAGAGGGAAAAGTGGAAGGTGGAGAGAATATAGGATACCTGTTCCATTTTCAATAAGCATTTTTTTTTTTTACATTTTTCCGTTGTTCTTTACATGTATTATTCTCTTAGGAAAAAAAATCCCTATAGAAAATAAGGCAAGTAATAGGGATACAAAGTGGATTTTGTTGATGATGTCTATCTCCCACTTTGTTCTCCAGCACTGAGGACTGGCTATCTGTCTATGTAAGATTGCTAGTTAAAATGTAAGACACCCCATTAAATTTGAATTTCAGATAAACAATGGATACCTTTCTTAGTATAAGTATGTCCCAAATAGTGCATGGGACAAATTTATACTAAACTTGTTATTTATCTGAATTTTAAGTTTAACTGAGCTTCTTGTACTTTTATTTGCTAAATCAGGCAATCTTATATCTATGTTCTGCCTCTCTTAAGAAGCAGTTCATGTAATGTCTAAGAACAAGGAGCCTGGATCCAGACAGACCTGGGTTTGAAGGCCTGCTTTGCCACTAATTAGCTGTAAGATGTTGGGAATACATCTCACCTAAGGCAGTTCAGTTTCCTCACCTGCAAAGCAATGATAACAATGGTGCCCACTTTCTGGGGTTGTTGTAAAGACTAAGTAAGTTGATGTATGTGAGGCACTTAAAACAGTGTCTGGTAAATGGTAACTGTTCAATAATGTTTATGTTAAAAGGCTTTATGGCATGGCAGAAAATTGGATCCTTCAATGACAATTATTTGGCACCTGTCCTATGCTCCAAATTGTAGATCAATGTATATAAACATAGAGGCTTCCTCACATGGAATCCAGGTTGTGTGCCAAGATCCTTACCCCCTTTCCATTGGATCCTCTCAACTAATGAATCTTTCAACTCTTCTTTAGTGGGGGAAGGACATCAAGATTCTCTGAGAGCAATGTACTCATATAAATATGGATAAAAGTTGACAAGAAAGTTTTTATCCAGAAATATGTTAGAATCTTTTTCCTTTCGCTAGAAAAACAAAAATAAATATCTACTAAAATTATGGTGAAATAGCTGGATAGATATACCACTGGAAATTATATAACCTAGTTAAATGAAGGAACACAGGGAAGGCATGTTACTTTTTATTAATTCTTTTTATTATCACGGAAGTTACGAAAGCATCTGGAAGGACTCGCGTCACAGCTGGCTGTGCGCTGCACCTCAGATAGAGCTTGGTCAATTCACTTTGGTTGTCTCTTTGATTTCTTTTTTTATAAAAGGATTTTTATGTCTTACTTATACAGCTAAAATATTTAAAAAATAAAACCAAATAATATATGTTCTCATGAGACTCCATCTCAAAGTATAATCTCCCAATGCCTATTCTCACTCTTAGTAAGATACTGCTAACAGATTTTTACATAACCTTTCAGAAACTTTCTGTTCATCTGCAAGCATATATATAACATAGCCTTTCAAAAACCATGGCAAGGTTCTTCTCTACATAACTGTTGACCAATTTTTTTTTTTTTTTTGAGACAGAGTGTCGCTTTGTTGCCTAGGCTAGAGTTAGTGCCATGGTGTCAGCCTAGCTCACAGCAACCTCAAACTCCTGGGCTCAAGCGATCCTCCTGCTCAGCCTCCCAAATAGCTGGGACTACAGGCATGCGTCACCATGCCCGGCTAATATTTTTCTATATATATTAGTTGGCCAATAAATTTCTTTCTATTTATAGTACAGACAGGGTCTCGGCTCTTGCTCAGGCTGGTTTTGAACTCCTGACCTCAGCAATCCGCCCGCCTCAGCCTCCCAGAGTGCTAGGATTACAGGCACGAGCCACCGCATCTGGCCTGACCAACTCATTTTTGTTATTTATCTTATCATGGAAACATTTTCATACCAACACATATATATCTTCTAAATCATAACCTTGTCTTCTATAGTGTACATGTACCAAACTTTATTATAGATATTCAACAAATGGTTATAGAAATACTAGCTTAGGAAAAGTTAGGCTCTTTGGAATATACATTTATCTAAACTTGTAAGTAACTTTAGTAGATTAAATTTTTATACACAGATGAATAAAAATGAAAATATAGCATATAAAACTTATAGCAGATAGTAAAAGCAATGCTAAGAAATCTATAGCTCTAAAAGTCTAAATTAAAAAGGAAGATACCAAATCAATAATTTAACATTTCATCTTAATAAATTAGAAAAAAAGCAAACTAAACCCATCTCAAGAGAAAAAAAGGAAATAATAGAGATTAGAGAGGAAATATGTGAAATAGAGAATAGAAAAGCAATAGAGAAAATCTAAGAAACCAAATGTTGGTTCTTTGAAAGGATCAACAATATTGACACAACTTTGCTAGACTGACCCACAGAAAAAGAGAAAGCTAAAATTATTAAAATGAAAGCAGGGATGTCACTAATAACCTCACAAAAATAAAGAAGATTATAAAGGAATACTATAAACAATTGTATGTCAACAGATTAGACAAATAAGATGGAATGAAAACATTCCTAGAAACACACAAACTACCAAAACTAACTAGAGGAAATAGGAAATCTGAATAGACCAATAGCACGTAAAGAGATTAAGTTAGTAATTAAAAAAAAAATCCCAGAGAAAAAAGTCTACAACTAGATGACTTCCCTGGTGAATTCCACCAAATATTTAAATAAAAATTAATACAAGTCCTTCATCAATTTTTCCAAACTGTGGGAGAAAAGGGAATAATTTCTAATTCATTCTATGAGGCCAATATTACCCTGATACCAAGATCAGACAAAAATATCAAAAGAAAGAAAACTAAAGACTGATGTCCCTTATGAATATAGATGCAACAATTTTGAACACAATATTAGCAAATTGTATCCAGCATCATACAAAAAAATATTATACATGATAACTGAGTGAGATTTATTCCAGGAATTTAAGGTTGGCACAATATATGAAAACCAATCAATGTAGTACACCATATTAACAGAATAGAGGACCCAAAATACACATAATCAGCTCAGTAGATATTGAAACAGCATTTGACAAAGTCTAATACACTTTCATGAGTTTTTTCAACAAACAGTGCTGGAACAACTCTATATCCACATGTGAAAGAATAAATTTGGAGCCCCTACCTCACACTATATAATAATTCACTCAAAATGTATCAAAGAGCTACAACTATAAATCCCTTAGAAGAAAACATAGTTTTAAGTCCTTTTAAGCTTGTGCTAGGCAGTAGTTTCTTTTTGTTTGTTTGAGACAGAGTCTCGCTTTGTTGCCCAGGCTAGAGTGAGTGCCATGGCGTCAGCCTCGCTCACAGCAACCTCAAACTCCTGGGCTCAAGAAATCCAGCTGCCTCAGACTCCCGAGTAGCTGGGACTACAGACACGCGCTACCATGCCCGGCTAATTTTTTCTATATATATTAGTTGGCCAATTAATTTCTATTTATAGTAGAGACGGGGTCTCGCTCTTGCTCAGGCTGGTTTCGAACTCCTGACCTCGAGCAATCCACCCGCCTCGGCCTCCCAGAGGGTAGGATTACAGGTGTGAGCCACCGCGCCTGGCCGGCAATGGTTTCTTATATAAAACACCAAAGCGTAAGTAACAAAGGAAAAAAATAGATAAACTGGATCTCATCAAAATGAAAAACTTTTGTGTATCAAAGGACGCGATCTACAAAATGAAAAGACAGACCACAGAATGGGAGAAAATGTTTGCAAGTATATATCTGATAAGAGTCTAGCATGCAG
Source organism: Mirza zaza (assembly GCA_008750895.1). Lineage (NCBI taxonomy): Eukaryota > Metazoa > Chordata > Mammalia > Primates > Cheirogaleidae > Mirza > Mirza zaza. The sequence goes on along the minus strand of VSMD01038125.1, from coordinate 1,923 downwards.
AATACATAAGGAACTCTCATAATTCAACAATAAAAAGACAAATAAACATATTTAAAAATGAACAAATGATTTGAATAGACATTCCTCCAAAAAATAGCAAATACACACATTTTTATGTTCAATGTTATTACTCATTAAGGAGATGCAAATCAAAACCATGATGATATACCACTCCAAACTCACTAGTAGAGTAATAACAAAATAAGTATTAATGCAGGTGTGGAGAAATCAAAGTTCTCATATATTGCTGGTGAGCATATAAGATGGTGCAGCTGCTTTGGGAAAGATTAGTTCCTCAGAACTCTAAGTGAAGAGTCACCACAGGCCCCAGCATTTCTACTCCCAGGTGTGTATCCAAGAGAATTGAAAACGTATGTCCACACAAAAATTTGTATATCAAGTTCAGAGTAGCATTGTTCATTATAGCCCCAAACTGGAAGAAAACAGAATGTCCATCAACTGATGAATGGATTTTGAAAAAATGTGGTAGAGCCAGACAATGGAATATTATTTGGAAACAAAAAAAAAAAGTAATGAGGTACTGACACATGCCACGACATGGGTGAACCTTGAAAACATGTGCTAACTGAAAGACGCCAGACACAAAAGGTTGCACATTGCACAATTTCATTTATATTAAAAGTCTAGAATAGGCAAATTCATAGAGACATAAAGTAGAGTAGTGGTTGCCAAGAGCTGAGAAGAGGGAAAATGAGGAATAATGAGTACAGCCTTTCTATTTAGGGCGATGAAAATGTTCTGGAATTAGTGGTAATGGCTGCACAAACTTGTTAATATGCTAAAAACCACTGAACTGCATACTTTAAAATAGTGACTTTTATAATATGTAAATATCAGTTAAAATATTTTTAAAGAATTCCCCTCACATATTTAGTCAACTGATTCTGTAGGTGCATGCTTATTCACTTAACAAGTCCCGTCCATGTGTCTGACACCAACGTCCCTTTAGGGAGGATGGAAACCCACTGGCCCACACCGTCAGGGTCCACTTAGGGAGAGCGGTGGCCCCAGTGAAGGTGGAAATTAGTAAGAGGGACGCAGGCGTCAGAAATGGCATTCGCAGAGAAAAGCACAGGAAGGTCACTTTGGTGGGGAGAGCTCTGCCTTAGAGTGGAACTGCCTGTCTCCCCTGAGTGACAGCGGGTAAGTCTAATATCTCCAGGTATCTGTTGCTCTATTTTGTTTGTTTTCCATTCTTGTCACTAGAGGAACTGTGCGTTTCTGCCTGCCTAGAAGATGAGAGACCACCTGGGACCATTGAGCTCGGTGCCGACTGTACGTGCAATGAGCTGCACGTGTTCATGGAGTCTGACTGAAGCGCAGGGAGCTCGTGGGGAAAGACAGCTCTTGCAGGGCCACGGTCAAGCATTGTCAGAATGTCCCTTCTTCTCTGCGCTTCTGATCAAAATTCACAATCCAGGGAGCATGAGCTCCCAGTTGGACTTCCTTAGGTCAGGGGCTGTCTTTGTGCAGCAGGGATGCACATTTGGTTAACAGTTCCGCTGAGACCCAAGACCGTATCCAGTAGGGATACCGGGTAGTCCACAGGGTGACACAGGGTCAGGTAGCGAGAGGAGGAGACGTGGCTGCTGGGGAGAAGACGCTGCAATGTCTGTCCCTCGTGACTCTCCAAGTGCACACTCCTCGCAAGCCGTAACCACCCTGGCCCCACAGAGCCCCATCCTCAGGGTCCTTTTCTCTCCCCAAGTACAACGTGGTTCTGAACTCCACACCCCAGCATCCAAAGCAGCATCCTCCCTGGCATTCCTTGCTGATGAAATGGGATTAAGGATGTGAAAGCCCTTTGCTAAGTGCAAAGGGGTTTACAGATGAGTCATTCGTGTTACGCAGAGTGGGATTTTGCTGCCTGCAGGGAGCTGGGGAGAAAGGCTAGGACTTGCC
>VSMD01038122.1:0-23917 GCA_008750895.1 Mirza zaza | reverse complement strand
ATAGAAAGAAATTAATTGGCCAACTAATATATATAGAAAAAAAAATTAGCCGGGCATGGTGGCACATGCCTGTAGTCCCAGCTACTCAGAGGCTGAGGCAGGAGGATTGCTTGAGCCCAGGAGTTTGAGGTTGCTGTGAGCTAGGCTGACGCCATGGCACTCACTCTAGCCTGTGCAACAAAGCGAGACTCTGTCTCAAAAAAAAAAAAACAAAAAAAAACCCACAATGAGATACCATCTTTCTCTAATTAGAAAGGCCATCATTAAAAAGTCAAAAAACAGGCCGGGCGCAGTGGCTCACACCTGTAATCCTAGCACTCTGGGAGGCCGAGGTGGGTGGATTGCTCGAGGTCAGGAGTTCAAAACCAGCCTGAGCGAGACCCCGTCTCTACTATAAAAATGGAAAGAAATTAATTGGCCAACTAATATATATATAGAAAAAAATTAGCTGGGCATGGTGGCGCATGCCTGTAGTCCCAACTACTCGGGAGGCTGAGGCAGGAGGATTGCTTGAGCCCAGGAGTTTGGGGTTGCTGCGAGCTAGGCTGATGCCATGGCACTCACTCTAGCCTGGGCAACAAGGTGAGACTCTGTCTCAAAAAAAAAAAGTCAAAAAACAATAGATTCTAGTGAGGAAGATGCAGTGAAAAGGGAACAATTATATACCGTTGGTGGGAATGTAAATTAGCACAACCTCTATGGAAATCAGTATGGAAATTTCTCAAAGAACTAAAAGTAGATCCACAATTGGATCCTGCAGTCCCACTACTGGGTATATACCCAAAAGAAAATAAATCATTACATCAAAAAGATACACTGGGCCAGGCACAGTGAGTCATGCCTGTAATGCTAGCACTCTGGGAGGCAGAGGTGGGCGGATCTCTTGAGGTCAGGAGTTTGAGACAAGCCTGAGCAAGAATGAGATCCCTGTCTCTACTAAAAGTAGAAAAAAATTAGCTGGGCATGGTGGTGCGAGCCTGTAATCCTAGGTACTTAGGAGACTAAGGCAGGAGGATCGCTTGAGCCCAGGAGTTTAAGGTTGCTGTGAGCTAGGCTGACACCATGGCGCTCTAGCCCAGGTGAAGAGTGAGACTCCATCTCAAAAAACAAACAAAATACACAATTCACAATCACAAAGATATAGAACCAACCTCATTAACTAATGAATGGATAAAGAAAATGTAGTCTATATATACAGTGGAGTACTGCTCAGCCATGAGAAAGAATTAAATCATGTCTTTTGCAGCAACGTGAATGTAACTGGAGGCTGTTATCCCAATGAAGTAACTCAGGAACAGAAAAATAAAAGCCAAATGCTCTCACTTATAACTGGGAGCTAAGCTATGTCCACACAAGGACACATGAGGTGGTATAATGAATACTGGAGACTCAGAAAGGGGGAGACAGGAGAGGATGAGGAGTGAAAAATTACCTGTTAGGTACAATACACACCATATGGGTGATGGGTATACTAAAAGTCCAGATGTCACCACCATATGGTATATACATATAACGGGAATCAACTTGTACTCCCTAAATCTGTTGAAAGAAAATAATAAAATAAAATAGGTCTCCAGGAATGCATTCCTTTTGGAGACTCTAAGGGAGGATCTATTATTTTCTTGCCATTTCCAGTTTCTGGAGGGTGCCTGCCTGCGTTCCTTGGCTCATGGCCTCTTCTTCCATGTTTGAAGGCAGTAGTATAGCATCTTCTCTCCTCTCTGACCTGCCTCCCTTTTATAAGCACCCTTGTGGTTATACTCACATTTTTTTTAGGGTGGAAGTAAGGAGGTCCTTAACCTAATCAATTCTGCAGAGTTCCTTTTGAATATAAGATAACACATTTACAGGTTCCAGGTATTAGGACGTAGACATCTTCGGGTGGACTATACTCTTTGATCTAGAATTTCCACTTCTAGGAACCTATCTCAGTGATATATCTGCATATACAAGGATATTATAGTGGCATTGCTTTTTTCTTTTCTTTTCTTTTCTTTTTTTTGAGACAGGATCTTGCTCTTTTGCCTGGGCTGGAGTGCAGTGGTGTCATCATAGCTCACTGTAACCTCAAACTCCTGAGCTCAGGCAATCTTCCTGCCTCAGCCTCCCAAGTAGCTTAAACTACACCCATGCACTACTATGCCCTGCTAATTTTTCTAATTTTTGTGGAGATGGGGTCTTGCTATGGCCTCAAGCCATCATCCTACCTCAGCCTCCCGAAGTGCTCGGAATACAGGCATGTGCCTAGCATTGTTTATAATAGCAAATAATTGGGAACATTTCAAGTACCCAGCAATACGGGGCTGGTTAAATAAGCAGTGGAACATCTACAAAATACAATATGCAGCTGTAAAAGAGAACAAGGAAGATCTTGAGGTGCTAATATATAGAGATATCACTAGGATATATTGAAAAGTGAAAAAAGCAAAGAGGTGAGTGTGAGTGATTTATTTATTCTGCTATCTTTTGTATAAGAGGAATATACATTTTGCTTGTGTTCCATAAAGAAATACTGAATTGACAAACAAAAAATAAATAAAAATGCTTATCTCTACAAATTGAGAGGGACTAGACAGGTGATTTAGACTCCTTACTAAATAGTATTTGATTTTTGAATCATGAAAATATGTTACGTAGTAAAAATAAAAGCTTGTATAGAAATGCAAATTCTTGTTAAAAAAAGAAAGACCTTGTGAAGCACACAGCTTTTGGTTTTTTCTTTTTTCAGACAGCTTTTTTTTTTTTTTTGAGACAGAGTCTCACTTTATTGCCCAGGCTAGAGTGAGTGTCAGCCTAGCTCACAGCAACCTCAAACTCCTGGGCTCAAGCAATCCTGCTGCCTCAGCCTCCCGAGTAGCTGGGACTACAGGCATGCGCCACCATGCCCGGCTAATTTTTTCTATATATATTAGTTGGCCAATTAATTTCTTTCTGTTTATAGTAGAGATGGGGTCTCGCTCTTGCTCAGGCTGGTCTTGAACTCCTGAGCTCAAACGATCCGCCCACCTTGGCCTCCCAGAGAGCTAGGATTACAGGCTTGAGCCACCGCGCCCGGCCTCAGAAAGCTTTTTATAAGGCTTAATTTGAACAGGCCTCTGAGCCACTAGTTTGTCACCAAAGTGCATGAATTTTCAAATTTGAGTCCTTGACTTGAATTAAGGTGCTGTGTTCAAATGAGTCCCAGTTAAAATACAAATGTGGGCTAAGTGTGGTGCCTCATGCCTGTAATCCCAGCATTTTGGGAGGCCAACATGGGAGGATTACTTGAGGCCAGGAGTGTGGGGCAACATAGTGGGATCCCATCTATACAAAAAATCAAAAAATTAGCCAGGCGGGGTGGGGTGTGCCTGTAGTCCTAGCTACTTGGGAGGCTGGGGCAGGAGAATCACTTGAGCCTAGGAGTTCAAGGCTGCAGTGAGCTATGATCGTGCCACTATATTCCAGCCTGACAGAGTGGGGTGACAGAGACCCTGTCTCTAAGGAAAAAAAACAAAGCAAATGTGCAACATGCGGGCCCAGACGATCATCCATTCATAATTTAATTTGCTTTAGAATCTGAAGTTTAAGTCATTAGTTTCATGGAATACTCAGGAAAAATTCTAAGAGAAGTTGGGGGATTGGGAAATATCACAATAACAGGCCACAGTGTTCTAGGAGTGGCAACCAAGGGGCTATGTGAAGGACTTGAGTGCTTGGGGCTTGGTAGTAGGGGGGAAGGGCCTCAAATGCAAACCTCATCTAAGACAGATTTAAACTCCTAACTGTAACTACTACTTAAACTGTAGTTTTATCTTTAATTTAGTTTTTAGTTTAGCTGTGCCTGGAAAACCATGCTTTCTGCCCCCGCCACATCACTTTCATTTCACCTTCTTAGGCAATACATTTAGACAGATCTACACAAGGCTTGGGTTTGAGTCCTAGCCCTGATGTTTACTAGCCAGGTAAAATTGGAGAAATTACAAACCTCTCTGTGCCTCATTTTTCTCATTTATGAAATAGGGATAAAAATATCAGAGTAGTTGTGAATTAAAACAACTACCAAATTAAAACAAACTACGTGACAATATGGGCTAAGCCCTGGACAATAGAAGTTGTTATTGCCTTTTTGAAGACGTAAACAATCAAGTCATCTTTGAGCTGTTGAGCCAGGAAGGGTATAGGTCCTAGAAAGGAAACCTTGAAGCAAAAATAGAGCAGGGGTGAGTATCAAATTGGCAGAGACAGGGTGAGGTGTACTTATAGATAGGATAGGCTTGATTCAGGATGACTGGATGGACATAAGAGTTGTTAACAGTTTTCTCAATACTTGGTATTTTTATTCAGATCAAATTCCAGTCTATGTAGTTGTCATATGGTATTTTTCAGAGCCTTCTTTATTAATTTTGAAAAAGGAATAAATGGTTTTTTTCCTGCATGGCCACAGATTGTGTATTGATATATCTTTGAATTATTCACAGTACTTGACACGCAGTAGTTATTATTGGTGATCATATAAATATTAGTGATCCTTTTAATAAGATTATAGATTAAAGAATTTTCTTTTTTATTCTTCCCTAATTTTTTAATTTGAAACTTTTCAAACATACAGAAAAGCTAAAAAAAGAGTACAATGAACAATTCCATCTAAATTCAACAGTTGTTAACATTTTGCCACATTTGCTTTACTCTTCTCTCTGTATATAAAACAATTGATAGATACAATATACAATAATTATATATATGGGTATGCGTGTATGTATATATACACATGTATGTATATATACGTATATATACATATGTATACACATGTATGTATATATACACATGTATGTATGTATATATACAGTCATACATTGCTTAATGACAGGATACCTTCTGAGAAATTCTTAGGCAATTTCGTCATTGTGCAAATGTCATGGAGTGTACTGACACAAACCTATATGGTATTGCCTACTGTACACCTAGGCTACAAACCTACACAGCATGTGAGTGTACTAAATACTGTATGCAAATGTGACAAAATGGTATTTGTGTATCTAAACATACCTAAACATAGAAAAAATAATGCATTATGTTATGACAATACAATGGCTACAACATTACAAGGTAATAGGAATTTTTCAGCTCCATTGTATCCTATGAGACCACTGTCCCATATGCATTCTGTTGTTGACCAAAACATAATTATGTGGTGTATGACTGTATATTTTATATTTTATATCCTTATGTATATAAACTATTTGATACCATGATACTTAATCCCTAAACTCTTCGGCATACACCTGCTAAGATTAAGGATCTCCAATATAACTGTTAATATTTACCATTATTACAACTTCTAACATCTAGCTCATATTCAAATTTCTCCTATTGTTTCAACAAGTGTCTTTTATAGCTTGTTTGTTTGTTTGTTTGTTTTTGAGACAAAGTCTCATTCTGTTGCCCAGGCTAGAGTGCCATGACATCAGTTTAGCTCACAGCAACCTCAAACTCTTGGGCTCAAGTGATCTTTCTGCCTCAGCCTCCCGAGTAGCTGGGACTACAGGTATGTGCCACCATGCCTGGCTAATTTTTTCTATATATTTTAGTTGGCCAATTAATTTTCTTTCTATTTTTAGTAGAGATGGGGTCTTGTTCTTGTTCAGGCTGGTTTTGAACTCCTGACCTTGAGCAATCCACCCGCCTTGGCCTCCCAGAGTGCTAGGATTACAGGCGTGAGCCACCGCGCCCGGCCATTTTATAGCTTTTTTTAAAAAAGATCTAGTCAAAGTTTCCACATTGTTTTGTCTCTTTGGTCTTTTTTGATCTAGAACAGTCCCTCACCTTTTATTTCTTTGTATTATATAACTCTTGTTTGAAGAGTCCAGGCTACTTTTTGCATAGTGTATCCCATATTCAGTGTTTGTCTGTTTCCTCATGATGTCATTTAACTTGCTCTATTCTTCCTCTTCTGTAAATTTAATGTTAGTTTAGAGATTTGATTAGGCACATGTTAAATAATAAAGTTATCTTGTTCTATTATTAGTGATGCTACATTTGGTCACTTGGTTAAGGTAGTGACTGCCAATTCTCCCTCTCACAAAGGTACATTTTCCCCTTTGTGGTTTCAAGTAATTTATGGAGTGATACTTTGTGGGGTTTTTTGGTTTTTGTGTTTCTTTTAAAGACAGGGTTTTGCTCTGTTACCCTGGCTGGAGTGCAGTGGCATTGATCATAGCCCTCTATCTTCTGGGTTCGAGGGATCTTCCTGCCTCAGCCTTCCAAGTAGCTGGGACTACAGGTATGCGCCACCACATTCAGCTAATTTTTTATTTTTTGATATGGGTTCTTGCTGTGTTGCCCAGGTTGGTCTCAAACTTGTGGCCTCAAGTGATCCTCCTGAGTCACTGGGATTATAGGCATGAGCCATAGCACCCAGCTATGGAGTAATACTTTGGCATTGCACAAATCTCATCACCCAATGATTAAACATGCATTGAGCTAGCTTATTTGGCTTGCCCTGCTATGGTGTTGATTCATATTCATAGGCTCAAGATCAGAAGACACCTTCATCCAGATTAGTGGTTCTCAACTAGGGGAGATTATGCCCCTCAGTGAGCATCCGGCAATGTCTGGAGACATTTTTGGTTCTCACAACTTGGGGGCAGGTGTGATACTAGAATCTAGTGGCTAGAGCCCAGGGATGGTGCTACACATCCTACACCACACAGGGCAGCCACCCACAGCAAAGAATTATCCAGCCCAGAGCGTCAGTAGTTCCACTGTTGAGAAACCTTAATCTAGATGTTAAATTCTTACACACAGTTCATTGGTTTTTTTGAAGATGCTAGTAAAGTTTTAGAGACTATCGTCAGCAGTGGTAGAAACCAAGCAGATGTTAGAGTCCATCAAAATTTTCCCATGATTCAAACCAGGCAGATTTTTTACTAGCCACCTGTTCTGTCTTTCTATTTCCTTTATAGGTATATGAAAAGGATTTAAATTACTTTCCTTTACTCTCAATAAACTAATAAATAACAAAGATTTGTTTAAAACAGAATTAACACATCGAAGCATTTTGGTCAGCTAGTGTGTTTCCTAGAAGATTTTGGAATGTCACCTTAAAAGCCCCAGAGCCAGGGAAGAGAAAATGGGGAAGGAGAAATACTAAGTTAAGAATTCAGTGTTAAAAAATGGCCCAGAGAGAGTGACCAGAGTTCAAGAAGGGGCAGGGGAGTGCAGAGGGCATTTCCATTCTCACACCTGTAAGTTATTAATGACCTTTGAAGTGATTGTTGATGGAAGCACTTGTACATTTGATCTGCTTCATATGTATACTTAGTGTAGTCAGAGAACTGCCTAGTTTCTGGAGCCCTGAAATATCTTCAAGCTGAATCAGAGATCAAACAGCAAAATCTATGACTTGGGAATATCATATGGCCATGTGACATGTGGAAGGATCCAAAGTAGGAGAACCAATGCCTAAATAACTACACTGTATGTTTTTAAGTTTGAGAGATTTAGCATTGCTTTCATAACTTTTAAAATAGCAATCTCAGAAAATAATGTCCCAGAGTTTCAAGATAATATTGTAAGAGATAACATTTTTATACATTCTTTTTGGGTTCAAGTGCCTATTCTTAGAAGATTAGAAGCTAATTACCATATTTTTTTTCAAATTGTCATGAGATAGCATGTATAGTGTTTGCTTGTTTTATGTTTTAAACTCCCGGGACAAGGACATTCCTTTCCTGTTGAGAGCTAAGTCCATTTTGTTTGCATTTAACAAAGATAGAATCACTTTAAGTCTAACTTTCTCTCTATACTATAGAGTTAGCAAATGACTGCATTCAACAACTACAGTTTCACTTTTTTTTTTTTTTTTTTTTTTTGAGACAGAGTCTCGCTTTGTTGCCCAGGCTAGAGTGAGTGCCATGGCGTCAGCCTAGCTCACAGCAACCTCAAACTCCTGAGCTCGAGCAATCCTGCTGCCTCAGCCTCCCAAGTAGCTGGGACTACAGGCATGCGCCACCATGCCCGGCTAATTTTTTTTTTTATATATATATTAGTTGGCCAATTAATTTCTTCTATTTTTATAGTAGAGATGGGGTCTCGCTCAGGCTGGTTTTGAACTCCTGACCTTGAGCAATCCGCCCGCCTCGGCCTCCCAGAGTGCTAGGATTACAGGCGTGAGCCACCGCGCCCGGCCTCTACAGTTTCACTTTTAGAGGAAGTAGCAAAATACATAGGTCTGTGACTTCATTTTTATTTTTCCCTATCAATATTTCTTAAAATTATTAATTATTTTTCATGCTTTTTTACTGGTATAGCTTTCTAACTAGAATAACAGCAACTGTTGACATGACGTGGTATTAGGAACCAATCTCAAAGAAATCAGTGGAAAATTATAGAACATGATTTATTTCCAAAGTATAATTTTTACTTCTTATTAAGCAAGTATTTCAGGTGAATCATTTGAATAGAAATTAGGAATTAGAACTCAAGTGTATAATTCTATTGATCATCATTTACATTATTTCCTATATTTTCTCAACTTCTACAAAATATGAAAAGTGAAGAAAAAGATGTGACATGGTATATGTCATTTAAAAAAATATTATTCTTGGCCGGGAACAGTGGCTCATGCCTATAATCCTAGCACTTAGGGAAGCTGAGGTGGGAGGACCACTTGAGGTCAGGTATTTGAGACCATCCTGAATAACAGTGAGACCCTTGCCTCTACAAAAAAATAGAAAAATTAGCCAGACAGGGTGCTGTGCAGGTTGAGACAGGAGGTTAGGAGGTCGAGACAGGAGGATCACTTGAGCCTTGGAGTTTGAGGTTGCAGTGAGCTATGATCATGCCATGGCCCTCATGCCCAAGCAACAAAGCAAGACCTTGTCTCCAAAAAGAAAAAGAAAAAAATAAAATAAAAAAAAAATATATATATTTCTCTGTAAATGAGAGGATAAAGAAAGGGGAATAGGAAGATGATGAGAACAATTATTCTAATATCTGGGGTCCTATCTATTGTCACTGTTAGCAATTTTTCTTTACCTTTGAAATTCTCATTATTTGGCCGGGCGCGGTGGCTCAAGCCTGTAATCCTAGCTCTCTGGGAGGCCGAGGTGGGCGGATCGTTTGAGCTCAGGAGTTCAAGACCAGCCTGAGCAAGAGTGAGACCCCGTCTCTACTATAAATAGAAACAAATTAATTGGCCAACTAATATATAGAGAAAAAATTAGCCGGGCATGGTGGCGCATGCCTGTAGTCCCAGCTACTCGGGAGGCTGAGGCAGGAGGATTGCTTCAGCCCAGGAGTTTGAGGTTGCTGTGAGCTAGGCTGACGCCATGACACTCACTCTAGCCTCTAGCCTGGGCAATAAAGTGAGACTCTGTCTAAAAAAAAAAAAAAAAAAAAAANAGAAAAAAAAAAATTAGCCGGGCATGGTGGCACATGCCTGTAGTCCCAGCTACTTGGGAGGCTGAGGCAGCAGGATTGCTTGAGCCCAGGAGTTTGAGGTTGCTGTGAGCTAGGCTGACGCCACGGCACTCACTCTAGCCTGGGCAATAAAGTGAGACTCTGTCTGAAAAAAAAAAAAAAAAAAAAAAAAAAAAAAAATTCTCATTATTTTTTATGAAAGAGATTCATTTAGAGTACACCAAAAGTTAACAAAGATAGTACAAGAAATGTATAGGCCCATTTTATTTATAAATCCTAAGTAAAATCTAAGCAACCTGAATCCAGTGATGAATAAAAATGATAAATACATCATGAGTGGCCAGGCACAGTGGCTCACTCCCATAATACTAGCATTCTGGGAGGCTGTGGTTGGAGGATTGCTTGAGACCAGGAGTTTGAGACCAGCCTGAGCAAGAGTGAGACCTCATCTCTGCAAAAAATAGGAAAATCAGCCAGGCGCAGTGGGGGCAAACCTGTAGTCTCAGCTACTGGGGAGTCTGAGGCAGGAGGATAGCTTGTGCCCAGGAGTTTGAGGTTGCAGTGAGCTCTTATGATGCCACTGCACTCTAGTCAGGGCGACAGAGTGAGACTCTGTCTCAAAAGCAAAACAAAAACATCATGACCAAATTCGATTCATCCCAGGAATGCAAGGTAACTTAAACATTCAAAGTAAGCTTTATTTCAATTAATATATGTAACTTACTGGTTAAGAGGATAAAGGATTAAAAACCATGTGATTGTCTTAATAAATGGAGAAAGAAAAAAAGGAGCCCGCTTAAACAAGTTACCAAGAAACTTCTCATAAATCCCATCTCCAGAAAGAAAAACCCACAGTAAATATACTTAATGGTGAAATGTTTAGTAACATTCCTTTAATATTAGAAATAAGACAAGGATGTCCAAATTCATCATTTCTATTCAAATTTCTAATTGAGAGTTATTATTAAGTAATATGAGAAGTAAAAGAAGGCATAGTATTTGCAAAGAGCAAACCAACATTATTTATAGATGACATGATTGTCAGTGTGGAAAAGTTTAATAATCAACAAATGAATTATTAGGATGAATAAGAATATTTAGGAAGAATATGTAGGCTGGCTACAAAAGAAGTACTAAAAGCTCAATTAAATTTAAACACCAGGAATAATCTTTTAGAAATATAATTTTATAAAAGATTCCATTTATTATAGCACTGAAAATTATGAAACACCTTAGAAAACGTCACCAAAAATGTTTATTCAAGAGACTTAAATAAATGTAGAGCTATTCAATGTGGATAGGAAAGACTCAATCTTACAAGAATGCTAATTCTGTGCAGAGAATCATTGAAATTCCAATGTCCCTAAAAGAATCTTTTTTTAATTCAGAAAGCTCAACCTATAATTGATATGGAGGAGCAAAGGTCTAAGAATATCCAAGACACTCCTGAAGAAAAAGAGTGTGGTTGTAACAGATCTTAAAATTTACTCTACAGGTGTAATAATTGAGACAGTGTTGAATTGGCACAGAAATAGAGAAACAGGCCAGTAGTACAGTATAGAGAATCCAGAACTTCCACACATAGAGGGACAGTATGAGTACTGTTAATCAGTGAGTGTAAATGATGATCTTTTAAAAAATGGTCCAAGTACAACTGATTATCCAATTAGAAGGCAAACAAAGTCAGGTCTCTACCTCAAACCACCTACAAAAAGCAATTCCCAGTAGATTAAAGATTAAAACATGAAAGTTAAAGGTATAAAACTTTTAGAAGACAATATTTTTATAACTTCAGGATAGGGAAGGATTCTGTTAACAAAACACAAAAAGTTTAAACCAAAAATGAAAGATTAATCAATCTGATTATATTAAAATGAAAATTTTCTGTTGGAAAAAAATGTCAAAAAGAATGAAAATATAAGCTACAAACTGGGAGAATATAATTGTAACACACATAACTGACAAAGGATTAATATCTGGAATTTATATGAAACTCTTATAGATCAATAAGAAAAAGAAAAGTCAATAAAAAAGAGCAAAAGATATGAACAGGCATTTCATAAAAGAGAAATACAAACAACCCATGTATACACAAAGTGGTCAAACTCATTAGTAGTGAGTGTTATGCCAACCACGTTTGCCAGAATGGAATATATAATATAATATAATACCAACCACGTTTGCCAGAATGGAAAAATCAACCACATTTACCAGAATGGAAAAATTTTAAAGTGTGATAGTAGTAAATGATGACAAAAGTTGTGGACCAAAGGAATTTCTCATATACAGCTGGTGAGAAAAAGTTGCTACAATCAATTTGAAAAACATTCTGTCATTATCTAGTAATAGTTGGTAATACTAATCAGTAGTAAAGTTGAGCATTGGTGCATACCAACTATTCTCTTCCTAGGAATGTATCCTAGAGAAAGCTCATGCATATGTTGAGCAAGAGCCAAGTGCAAGAATGTTAACAGCATCATTATTTAACAGTGACAAAACCCCAGAAGCAACACAAATGTTCATCAATAGTAAGCTGGTTAAATTAATTGTGGTATAGTCATACATTGATCTATTTTCTAGCAATGAAAATTAATGAACCTTAGCTGTACTCATTTGTATGAACAAATCTCAAAAAATGTAGTATTGAGTGAAAAAAATAAGTTACAGAAAAGTGAATAGCATTCTGTTTGTATAAAATGCAAAATAGGCACATTTAAATTATACGTTGTTAAACTCTATGGAAAAGGATTGAACAATTGTCACAAAATTCAGGATAGTAATTACCTGGGATGGAATCATGAGGGTGTGGTTGAGGGGAGGGTGTCCTAAGGATGTTCTCTTTATAAGCTACATCTTGAGTACAGATGTAGTCACATTATTATTTTCTTTCTTTTTTTTTCGAGACAGAGTCTTACTCTGTTGCCCTGGCTACTAGAGTGCCGTGGTGTCAGCCTCGCTCACAGCAACCTCAAACTCCTGGGCTCAAGCGATCCTACTGCCTCAGCCTCCCAAGTAGCTGGGACTACAGGCATGCGCCACCATGCCTGGCTCATTTTTCTATATATTTTTAGTTGGCCAATTAATTTCTTTCTAGTTTTAGTAGAGACGGGGTCTCACTCTTGCTCAGCCTGGTTTGGAACACCAGACCATGAGTGATCCGCCAGCCTCGGCCTCCCGGAGTCCTAGGATTACAGGCATGAGTCGCCGCTCCAGGCCACATTATTATTTTCTAAGCTGTGTGTTCATAATATATACTCTTTTCTTTATATGCTATTTTTTTTTTTTTTGAGGCAGAGTCTCGCTTTGTTGCCCAGGCTAGAGTGAGTGCCGTGGCGTCAGCCTAGCTCACAGCAACCTCAAACTCCTGGGCTCAAGCAATCCTGCTGCCTCAGCCTCCCAAGTAGCTGGGACTACAGGCATGCGCCACCAGGCCCGGCTAATTTTTTTTATATATATATTAGTTGTCCAATTAATTTCTTTCTATTTATAGTAGAGACGGGGTCTCGCTCTTGCTCAGGCTGGTTTCGAACTCCTGACCTCGAGCAATCCGCCCACCTCGGCCTCCCAGAATGCTAGGATTACTGGCGTGAGCCACCGCGCCCGGCTTTATATGCTATTTTGTCCACATTAAAATGATTAAAAAGAAGAAGAATTCACAAAAATTAGATATATGACTCGTAGTCCCTTTACCTTTATCAAGGATACAAATGAGTCATGTTTTGGAGATTTAAGAGAGAGTGCAGACTTTTTCTTTTTCAAACAAAAAACTTTTTATTCGGAACTAATTCAAACTTACAGAAAAGTTGTGAGAATGGTATCAAAACACCTGTTTACCCTTTATCCAGATTCATTTATTGTTACCTTTTTATCTTATTTGCTTTATTGTTGAAGAGAGATTTTTTTCTCTCTCTCTCAACATATACATATTTTTTTCCAAACTGTTTAAGTTGGAAATAAACTGCATACATCACGTCCTTACCTTTGCCTCCAGATACTTCATTGTTACTTTCGTAAGAAAAAAAGACATCTGTTATATAGCCACAGTACAGTTATTATTGTCAAGGAATTTAACGTTGAAACAATACTTTAAAAAACTGCCATCTACATTCCAATTTGTCAACTGCCCACATAATGTCCTTTGAAATAGCATTTGTTTTTTCCTCCACTAGAGGTTGCAGTGTCTGTATCACATTTAGTTGTTATGTTTCTTTAGTCTCTCGTCTGGAACAATTCCTGAGCTTTTCTTTGTCCTTTATGACAATGATATTTTTGAAGAATACTGATTTTTTTTTCTTTAAAGAGAATGATTCTCATTTTGAGTAGATATTTTCTCATGATTATATTAAGGTTACGGATTCTCAATCAAATGCTACATAAATGATGTATTCTCAGAGTATCACATCTTGAGGTGCATAATATCTGTCTGCCTCTCATTGGTGATATTCATTTTGATAATTTGACCAAGGTGCTGTGTAATTTTTCCCCTATAAGGGTGAGACATTTTTTTAAAGGATTTCTTTGATGAATGCTGCTGGTAGGTTTTGTAGCCTGCTCCCCTCTAATGGAGAAAAGTGGACACGTTATTTCCCCCTCCTCTCAAGTCAAAAGGGAGGCTTCAGTGACACCATTTAGAAAGCTTAATATGTGTCCTCTGAATTTATCAGGTCAGAGTTCACTGATGTCCAATTCTTCCTTTTCAGGAAATCTTGAGATCAAGAGAAGGGCTGGTTTGCAGCTTGGAGGTGAAGCAAAGGAGAGCTACCAGTAGATTGGAATCAGGCTGTTCTTCAGTTTGTCAGGCAGTGAGTGCATCAGTGTTTCCCATGAACCAGACATGAAAGAGAGCCTGTTTGGACCCATTTCACAGTCTGACTCAAAGGCCACTGAAAGGGTGAACAGGCCTAGCAAGGGAGAAGCTGGCAGAAACTCATTGAATTCTAGTGGTTAGGAGTGATTAAGGTCCCAGGAATAGGGTACATACCTTCAGGTCTGGGGAACCTCAGGTGAGTCCAACAATGATTTGTGGGAGGTCTCTCCTAAGAACCTTTAGCGACTCCAAAAGAAGAAGAGTTAGCTTTCAACACCTGCAAGCACAGAAAGCATGAAACCATCTCATGACCTTACAGGTAGAATAAGAACATTGCTCTCCTCTTTGTAGAGAAGCCAGGTCAGAAAAGGAGGTTAGTAAAACCACAGATGGCAGAAGAGCAGCTTGAGGGGAAAGAGGACCATGCTTTCCTCTGCCACTAATGGGGTTAACCCACTGCAGACCCTATCTGTGGGAGAAGACAAGAGCTAACATTCAATTAACTTTGAAGCCCATTATTTTATGGGAGCAAACATTTTCATTTAAAATGGAATTGAGGCTAGGTGCGGTGACATCATTCCTATAATCCCAGAACTTTGGGAAGCAGAAGCAGGGAGGATGGCTTGAGGCCAGGAGTTCAAAGCCAGCCTGGGCAACATAGTGAGAATTCATTTTTGAAAAAACAAAAAAAAGTTGGATGTGGTGACATGTGCCTGTAGTCCCAGCTACTTAGGAGGCTGAGTCAGGAGGATGGCTTGAGCCCAGGAGTTCAAGGCTGCAGTGAGCTATGATCATGCCACTAGCCTGGGTGAGGGATCGAGACCCTATCTCTAAAAAAAAAAAAAATTTTTTTTAAGTGTCATTGAGACTATGTTTGTGATTTAGAGTAACTATAGGCCTTTTAATTAAGAATGATCAGGAACATCATGTCACTGATTGAGTTTTCATTGAGGGTCAGGGGACAACATAGCTGAATAAATTTTATTTATTTACTTGTTTGAAAATCTATTCATTTAAAAATAGGTAATACATTACATGATCCAAAATGAAAATGATATGAAAAGTATACACTGAGCAATCTTCTCACATCTGTGCCTGTCTACCCAATTGTCCTTTTCTTACAGGTAAACATTTTTATATGTTTATTGTTCTAATATTTCTTTATGCAAATATAAGCATATATGAATGTATAACCTTATGGTCCTGTTTCTTACACAAAAGGTATCATACTGTTTAGAACCTTGCTTTTTTTTTATTGTGATGAAATATACATAACATAAAATTTACCATTTTAACCTAGTAGTGGAATTGTTGAAGGATATGGTAATTCTGTTTACCTTTTTGAGGAACTACCAAGCTGGTTTTTTTACCATAGCAGCACCATTTTGCATTCCCACCAGCAATGCATGAGGGTTATAATTTCTTCACATCTTTGCCAAAATTTATTTTCTTTTTTTAAAAATTAAAAAAGTGGCCGGGCATGGTGGCTCATGCCTATAATTCTAACACTCTGGGAGGGTGAGGCAAGAGAATCACTCAAGGTCAGGAGTTCAAGACCAACCTGAGCAAAAGTGAAACCCTATCTCTATTAAAAATAGAAAGAAATTAGCTGGACAACTAAAAATGTATAGAAAAAATTAGGCAGGCATGGTAGTGCATGACTGCAGTCCCAGCTACTTGGGAGGCTGAGGCAGCAGGATTGCTTGAGCCCAGGAGTCTGAGGTTGCTGTGAGCTAGGCTGACGCCACGGCACTCACTCTAGCCTGGGCAACAGAGTGAGACTGTGCCTCAAAAAAATAAATAAATAAATAAATAAATAAATAAATAAAATTTTTTTAAAGTTACAATAACCATCCTAATGGTTATGAAGCGGTATTTCATTGTGGTTTAGATATGCAGTTCTCTAATGATACGATGTTGAGCATCTTTTCATGTGCTTATTGGTCATTTGTATGTCTTCTTTGGAAAAATGTCTATTCAAGTCCTTTGCCCATTTTTGAATTAATCCCTTATCAGATATTTGATTTGCAAATATTTTCTTTCATTCTATGAGTTATCTTTTCACTCTCTTGATAGGGTGCTTTGGTATACAAAAGTTTTAAATTTTGATGTAGTTCTATTTTTTTTGTTGTTTTTTCCTGTGCTTTTGGTATCATATCCAAGAAGCCATTGCCATATCCAATGTCATGAAGATTTCCATGGTGCTGTCCCTATGCTATACTATTCTATAGGGCTAGAGAATAGTATCCAGTATGCCAAAGGCTGCAGTTTACCAACCTCTTTGTCAGGCTCTGCCCTGGATGTTATAACTGTTTGACTAGACTCTAGAGTTCAAAAATAGTTACTTCAGACAGTTCCTGCCAGTTCAATTGTTATTTAGGTGGAAGGATGGAATCCTGGAGCTTTCCAGAGGGATGGATCCTTGTATATCTTCTGTGACATCCTTGCTTTACTTTTCTTTTTTAACTTGAAAATATATCCCAGAGATCTTTCCATTTATCAGTTCATTGAAATCTTGCTCATTCTCCCTAATAGTTACATATATTCTATAGTATGAGTATATCATGGTTTATTTAATCCGTCTCCTATTGCTGGACACTTGGGTTTCATCCAATGTTTCATTATTACAATATTACATTATTACAATGTTACATTATTACAAATAGTATCATAATGAAAAATCTTGTGTGTGTATATATATGTGTCTATAAACATATTACATATACAGGTATATGTGTAGGACTCCTTCCTAAAAGCAGAATTGCTAGACCAAGGGTAAAGGCATTTGCAGTTTTGGTAAATTGCTAAAAGACACTCCACAGGAATTGTTTTCTTAAAATCTCACCAGCAATGTATTAGAGTGCCTGTTTCCCCAAAATTTCAATTAAAAGTTTTCAATTTTAAACTTTTGGAATTTTGCCAGTTTGGTGGTTGATAAAAGGCATCTCGATGTCATTTTTTTTTTTGAGACAGAGTCTGACTTTATTGCCCAGGCTAGAGAGAGTGCCGTGGCGTCAGCCTAGCTCACAGCAACCTCAGTCTCCTGGGCTCAAGCGATCCTACTGCCTCAGCCTCCCAAGTAGCTGGGACTACAGGCATGTGCCACCATGCCCGGCTAATTTTTTATATATATATTTTTTAGTTGGTCAATTAATTTTTTTCTATTTTTATTTGAGACAAGGTCTCACTCAGGCTGGTTTTGAACTCCCGACCTTGAGCAATCCTCCTGCCTCAGCCTCCCAGAGTGCTAGGATTACAAGCGTGAGCCACCGCGCCCGGGCTCAATGTAATTTTAATCTGCATTTTTCTTACTATGAGTGAGGGTATGCATCTTTTCATATGTTGAAGGGATATTTCTCAAAAAAATTTATGGACAGGCTGGGCATGGTGGCTCACACCTGTAATCCTAGCACTCTGGGAGGCCAAGGTGGGCGGATTGTTTGAGCTCAGGAGTTCGAGACCAGCCTGAGCAAGAGCGAGATCCCATCTCTACTAAAAATAGAAAGAAATTAATTGGCCAACTACAAATATATAGAAAAAATTAGCCGGGCATGGTGGTGCATGCCTGTAGTCCCAGTTACTCGGGAGGCTGGGGCAGGAGGATCACATGAGCCCAGGAGTTTGAGGTTGCTGTGAGCTAGGCTGACACCACAGCACTCTAGCTGGGCAACAAGAGTGAGACTCTGTCTCAAAAAAAAAAAAAAAAAGGACACAAGGAACACAAATAAAATTATCTTCTAATCGCATTCCATGACTCTTGCTTGTTCAGTTGTAGTGGTTAGAGTTCTAAATGGGGAAGTTGTCACTGGGAGTGGAAATTGTTTCTGCTTCAGAGTAGAAAACAGACAAAGTAGGTGGTGAGAGAAAGGAGATCCAGTTGAGGTTGGGTAGGAGAAACAGCGTTTTGGTTTCCTTTTTTTTCTTTTTTTTGACACAGAGCGAATATTGTACAATGTATGTGTGGGTGCAGCAGGACTCGAATTGGATGGTGTTTCTTGGTTTCCCCCATCCTTTTAATGGGTTTGAAGGAAGGACCCATGTGATTATTCTAGCATAAAAGTATAACAGGTTTTAATTGGGCTCCCACTACACAGAGTACTCAGAACTCTTCAACTGGCTACTTACCTAGGGTATTCTAAGCCTTCTCAGTTACATGGCCTACTGTTTTAGCCTGGATTATAGCTACTGTCCTATTTTCAGCTGTTTTGAAAGTATATGTGTGCGTGTGGGAAAATCCTGTTCTTAAAATAACGATTACAAAGGATAAATAGCTTCATTTGCCTACTTTTCTGGTAGCATGAATATCATAGGAGCTTACTTAAGAATTTGAACAGATGGGAGTGAGGGCACTAGGGAGATGAGAGTTAGAAGGAGGGTGTAAAAGAATTACAGGGGACTCACACCTACGGCTGTTTCCATGGGGAGGAGCTGACCAAAATCTGAGTCTGTACAGTGTGGATCAGTAGTTTAGGAGCCACTCCCAAGGAGAAAAACAGGGTCCTAATCAAGGAATATTCTCTGCCACCTGGCAACATTTGCGTAGCTGAATTAGAAGCTGCTATAGCTTCCTGACCATCAAGAGTTTACCATTCTTTCCCTTTATGGCGGGCCTCTTTATTATGGTCATCCTTTCCATGTCCCACTATTGTATGCTAGATATGTGCAGGACAGATAATATTAGTTCATAGGTTACGAGCAGCCATACCGAAGGAGCTACATCTGGATCTGATATAGATTACAAACTGTGCCCAGCCTATATGTAGATTTTTTTGATAAATATATTGGACAATTTTTTGGAGATTTGTGACAATTTGATAAAACAGACAAACTGTATAGCCTAGACATATCAAAAAAATTAAGAAAAGTTTGGTATGTCCTGAATGCATAAAGTATGTGTTAATCAACTATTTATGTTACTAGCAAAGCTTCTGATAAACATAGGCTATTAGTAGTTACATTTTTGTGGAGTCAAAAGTTTTATATGGGCCGGACGCGGTGGCTCACGCCTGTAATCCAAGCTCTCTGGGAGGCCGAGGCAGGCGGATTGTTTGAGCTCAGGCGTTCGAAACCAGCCTGAGCAAGAGCGAGACCCCGTCTCTACCATAAATATAAAGAAATTAATTGGCCAACTAAAAATATATATAGAAAAAAAAAATTAGCCGGGCATGGTGGCGCAGGCCTGTAGTCCCAGCTACTTGTGAGGCTGAGGCAGCAGGATCGCTTGCTTGAGCCCAGGAGTTTGAGGTTGCTGTGAGCTAGGCTGACCCCACAGCACTCACTCTAGCCTGGGCAACAGAGTGAGACTCTGTCTCAAAAAAAAAAAAAGTTTTATATGTATTTTTGACTACATGTCGGGGGGTTGGCACTCCTATTCCTCTCATTGTGTAAGGGTCAAGATATGATTGTTCCTGATTGACAAGGGTATTGAAACTGGAAAGAAAATAATTTATAGACAATGACTGTACCAGTTTTAGTGCTTAGCCATTGGGTGTCTCCATAGTCTTTATTCAGGAGGTAGGGGCAATAAGGTAGAGTTGGGGAATTCAGTGGTAAGTATGGAGAAAGTAGTTAATATGGTAAGCCTGAAATGACTATCTTTAAAAGGGCCTGTTTTCCAGGTTCGCCCTTGTCTGGCATGTGGGAACTTAAATTTCAGGAGTGTTCCCACCATTTCCTAACTGATAAGGGTGGCCCACTGTGTTCAGACTGTGCAAACAGTGTGGTTTATGCTGAACACCGTTTTGGTACATGCTAGGGAGTGGGTGCTTACATGACCAGTTCTCAATGACAACCTTGGTACTGAGTCCCTAATAGCCTTCCCTAGGCAGAAACATTGTACCTATGGATTTTTGTTGCTCGAGGAAGAGGTTACTTTGTGTGACCCCTTATGGGAAGGTTTTATGGACTTTGAGTTGCTGCTAAACTTACATGTTGAAGCCCTAACCCAAATATGACTACGTTTGGAGATAGGGCCTCAAGGAAGTAACTAAGGTTAGATGAGGTCATAAGGGTGGGTTCCTGATCTGAGAGGATTAGTGTCCTTATAAGAAGAGACACTGGAAAGCACATACTCTGTCTTGTGCTCTTTTTTTTGTCTCTGTTTATCTTCTTGCATGCCCAGGCTGGGGAAAGGCCATGTGAGGACATAAGAAGAAGGCTGTCATTTGTCAGCCAAGAAGAGAGCCCTTACCAGAAATTAAATCGTCTGGCACCTTGATCTTGGACTTTTAGCCTCCAGAACTGTGAGAAATAAATTTATTTTGTTTAAGCCACCCTGTATTTTATTATGGCAGCCTGAGCAGACTAACACAGGAGAGAGCCTTGATAAGGAAGTCTGCACATGGATTGTTCCAGACTCCACCTGTCTCTATTCACCTTATGATTGTGTATCTTTACTACGTCCCTGTAATAAATCTCAGCTGTGAGCACAACTGTATGTTGAGTCTCATGTGTCTTTCTAGTAAATCTTCAAAAGTGGGGGTAATATCGGGAACCCCTAAACCAGTAAGAAATTTTAAAAAAGAAGCCAAATTATTTTTAGTTTTAGTTTAGGCAGGTTGCCTGTGGTAGTAAGTTTCCAGAGATGCAGTACTCTCAGTGGGATGGTTGGTTACCCTAGACTTGACCTTGAGAGAAATATTATTTTCTGATAACTTCCCAGCTGTTCTCTTTTCTGGCTTCTCTGGCTTCACAAAACAATTATTAGAAGGTTTGATTTTGACTCCTTCAGTCCTGAGTAATTTTTTATTCTCTGTCCGAGACTGATTGATTTTTCCCTAGAAGCAACAAAATAGGATGGGAACATCATAACTCATGGAGTTGGGCAGCCTGGGTTTGAATCCTGGTTCAGCTGTGGGACTTCAGGCTGGTTCCTTGGTTACTCTGAGCCTAGCTAGTTTCTTTACCTGAAAAATGAGGACAACATAACCACCTCTGAGGTAATAATAACTATCCTTATTGGCAAAGATCAAACGAGATCTTGATTGAGAAATTAGCACAGGTCGCGATACATACCTAGCAAATGTCTATTTCTTTTTAGTGAATGGAGTAGAAGATAGGGTGTACAGACACCAATATGTGAGACTGGCAATTTGAGGGATATAAATTTGAATTTTTATTTTTTCCATTTACAAAAACCTTGAACTAGGCATTTAAAAGCACATTTATATATAACCTCCATGTAGGTAGCACTTCTTCCATGCTGTCTTTTCAGATTCTGTATTAGAGTTTTCCAGAGAAACAGAACCAATAGAATATACAGTCATCCTCAGAAAATGTGAGGGATTTGTTCTAGGACTTCCTTTGGATATCAAAATCCACAGATGCTCAAGTGCCTTATATAAAATGACATAGTATTTGCAAATAACCTATACACACCCTCACATATACTTTAAATCATCTCTAGATTGCTTATAATACCTAATGCAATGTTTATACTATGGAAATAGTTGTTGTAATGTATTGTTTAGGGAATAATGACAAGGAAAAAAGGCTATACATGTTCAGTACAGATTCAACCATCCATTTAAAAATTTTTTTCAATCCATTTTAATTTCTGGAATCTAGGACGTGGAGCCCATGGATGTGGAGGGCTCACTGTATGTATAGATCTTTGTAAGAGGCGATTTATTATGGGAATTGGCTTATACATAGTTATAGAAACCAAGAAGTCCCACAATCTGCCATCTGTAAGCTAGAAAATGAGGAAAGCTGGTGGTAGAATTCAGTTTGAGTCCAAAGGCCTTAGAATCAGGGGTTGATGGTATAAGTTCCTGTCTGAGTCTGAAAGCCCAAGAACCAGGCACATTGATGTCTGATGGCAGGAGAAGGTAGAGGTCCTAGATCAAGCAGAGAGACTGAATTTGCTCTTCCTCTGCTTTTCTGTTCTATTCAGGCCTTCAGTGGACTGCGTGATGCTCACCTCCATTGGTGAGGGTGATCATCTTTACTTGGTCTACTGATTCACATGCTAATCTTTTTCAGAGACCCCTCACAGACACACCTAGAAGTAATGTTTCACCAGCTATCTGGCAACCCCTTGGCCCCATCAAGTTGACACATAAGATTAACCATCATAAATTCAGTCTGTACCTTTGTATTAATACTTTTCTAGTGTAAATTCATAATAAAAAAATATAGTTCTTGATCTGCCCATTGGAAAGAGCACCCAAGTAACAATGATCACACCTAGTGCCCAGATCTTGTTTTTTTATTATTTATTTATTTATTTTTTTTAGACAATGTTCCACTCTGTTGCCCAGGCTAGAGTGCCGTGGCGTCAGCCTAGCTCATAGTAACCTCAAACTCCTGGGCTCAGGCGATCCTCCTGCCTTAGCCTCCTGAGTAGCTGGGACTACAGGCATGCGCCACCATGCCCGGCTAATTTTTCTTTCTATATATTTTTAGTTAGCCAGTTAATTTCTTTCTATTTATAGTAGAGACGAGGTCTCACTCTTGCTCAGGCTGGTTTCAAACTCCTGACCTCGAGCAATCCGCCCACCTCGGCCTCCCAGAGAGCTAGGATTACAGGCGTGAGCCACCGTGCCCGGCCCAGATCTTGTTTTTTTTGTTGTCCGAGTGTCACAGAGTGTCACTCAGGGTCCCTGGGTAGAGTGCAATGATTGTAGTCACCACAAGCTTCAGGTCCTGGGCTGTGAGCTATCCTTCTGCCTCAGCCTCCTGGGTAGCTGGGACTACAGGCGCATGCCACAACGCCCAGCTGTATTTTGTGGTTTTGTGTCTTATTTTTTGTTTCTTGTCTTTTGAGACGGGGGTCTCACTGTGCTCAAGCTGGTGTTGAACTCCTGAGTTGCAGCTATCCTCCTGCCTCGGCCTCCCAGAAAGCTAGGATTACAGGCATGAACCACTGCTCCCAGCCCAGATCTTGGTTTTTAAATACCATTTGCCACTAAAAGGAGCCAGGAGCCAGGACTCCTTTGAGAAATAGCTAATTCCAGGTCTGGAGCAATAAAAAGTACAAATCTGGCTAAAGAACCTCTCAAAGACTAATGGTACAAAAAGGACACAAGGGTTTTCTGGCCAAATTTGGGAAATTCTGAATCATAGAAAGAATGATTATAACTCACTGAGCAAATAAAAAGTCATGAGGTCATAGTGATGAAACAGAAAGAGAGAGAGAGGGATAATAAAAAAAAAGAAAATCTCTTCTTTACAGAGTATTAGTAATAAATATAGAAGGAATGATAGAATTAAAAATCTCCAATGTTGGCCGGGCGCGGTGGCTCACGCCTGTAATCCTAGCTCTCTGGGAGGCCGAGGTGGGCGGATCGTTTGAGCTCAGGAGTTTGAGACCAGCCTGAGCAAGAGCAAGACCCCATCTCTACTATAAATAGAAAGAAATTAATTGGCCAACTAATATATATATAAAAAAAAAAATTAGCCGGGCATGGTGGCACATGCCTGTAGTCCCAGCTACTTGGGAGGCTGAGGCAGCAGGATTGCTTGAGCCCAGGAGTTTGAGGTTGCTGTGAGCTAGGCTGACGCCATGGCACTCACTCTAGCCTGGGCAATAAAGTGAGACTCTGTCTCAAAAAAAAAAAATTAGCCGGGCATGGTGGCACATGCCTGTAGTCCCAGCTACTTGGGAGGCTGAGGCAGCAGGATTGCTTGAGCCCAGGAGTTTGAGGTTGCTGTGAGCTAGGCTGACGCCATGGCACTCACTCTAGCCTGGGCAATAAAGTGAGACTCTGT
>VSMD01038121.1:0-56381 GCA_008750895.1 Mirza zaza | reverse complement strand
CTTAGCCCATACTTGAGAAGGATTTTCACAATATGTGGTGCTTAAGCGAGACTGTGGGATAAGATTCAAATAGGTGAAAGGAAGGTGGGAGATGTGTTAGGAATAGAGTGAAAAGAGGTTATGATGGATGGATTTGGATTCGACTATAGCAGGCCTTAAGTACCAGCTTGAGACAGAAGAGGTAGTTTTGATTTTATCTTACAGCCCTTCAAGATTTCTTAGCAAAGAGACAGAGGATTTGAGTGATGCCTTAGGAAATATGTCTATAGGGAGGATGAGATTAGGGTGGGAGACTGAAGGGTGGCCAATTAGGAGGACATTCAACTGTCCAGACTTGACTTAATAATGGCCCAGGCTAAAGAGGTGGCAGTCTATCTCTACATAGAATCTAAGACTTAGTCTTTAGGAAGAGGACATATTCTTTTGTCTTCAGTAATATTCCCAGGTGGTCTTACACAAAGGAAGGGAGAAGAACTGGTTGGACCTTAGCATGCCCTTCTTGTTTCTCCAGTCTTCCTGTGACATGTTTACACTTGCCCTTACTACTGAGGTCCCAGGAAACTATGATGGCACAGCCCCATCCTCATGATGTCTCTACAGACATCCAGGCTCTTTCCTTTCTGTGTGGGTCTGTTAAGGGCCAGCTGTCAGGGTCCTCCAGCCCCACCCCTAGACCACCCCTGGTTGGTGTAAGACTTAGACTCAATGTTATGGGCTCAAGGTGAGTTGTTTTTCCTGCTCTGGAGCTATTAATATTAACACAAAACAGCTCTCTTGCCATTGTTAACTATTGGGCAGGAAAGAAACTGGAAGAGAGAGGGCCACTAGATCCTTTCAGCTACATCCTTAGGACTTTAATAAGTCAAAGAAGCTACGCTGCCAGAGAACTGTCAGGAAAGCCGTCTCTGTATGCAGATAGAGGACATATTTATCCACAAAGCAGAGGAGAAAGAGTGCTCCAGATTCTAGCTTCCCTTGCTCAGTAATCCGTCTTTCTGGAAGGTGTCTGAGCCTTTTTCTGCTTTCCCCCATGCAAACTCTCTTGCTCTTTTCTCTTTTGTCCTTGCCTCAGTGCATTTTTCTTTCCCCGTCTTGCCCATAAGTTGAAAGTGTGAGCTCAGCCCCAGAATTTTCTTCTCCCACACCTCTGAGGGTCCTGCAAACCAGGAAGGTTTGCAGCATTGTATTCTATTATAGCTCAGAGCACCAAGTTGCTTTAAGTCCTCCTGTCAGGGAGCACCCTCAGCCAGGGAAGGGCCTTCCCTGTCTTTGACTGCCCAGTGCTCTGCATGGGCAACACAAGGGAACCCAGCCCTGCTCCTGCCACTGTGCCTGCTTTCCTTTGAGCCGCCCCAGCCCCCACCCCACTCCAGAGAGCTGGAGGATGACAGACAGGAGACTCTCTGGGTGACTCCCAGATGCATCATGGGCGACAGAAAGTGAAGGTCTGACTGATGGGGCAGCGTCTTCCCCGGTGCTGGGGACTCCCCTGGCCTCATCCTGTCCCTGCTCAGGCGTCCTCTGAGGAGGAGGGGGCTGCTCCCTCAGCCAATCCCAGGGCCTGGTTTGGGGTTGGGAGAAATGAAGCGTCAGCTTACATGCCGTCCTCACTGGTTCTGGCTGCAGCCCAGCTTCTCCATAGCGTCCCTCTCCCTTACCTGACCCCAGCCCACAAATCCCTGCCTTGCTTCTTCCAACCTTCACTCAGCCCCAGCGATGGCTCTGCAAGATGTGTGCAAGTGGCAGGCGCCTGACACCCAGAGACCGGCACCTCACCTGCCCCAGTCTGGCGGCTGGGCTGTGCCCCGGGGCTGTGACCCTCAAGCCTTCCTGCAGACCCATGGCCCCCAGCTGGCCCACGGCACTACCACCCTGGCCTTCCGCTTCCGTCATGGAGTCATAGCCGCTGCTGACACACGCTCCTCCAGTGGCAGCTACGTGGCATGTCCAGCCTCACGCAAGGTCATCCCTGTGCACCGGCACCTCCTGGGTACCACCTCTGGCACCTCGGCCGACTGTGTCACATGGTATCGGGTGCTACAGCGGGAGCTCCGGCTTCGGGCACTGAGGGAAGGTCAGCTGCCCAGCGTGGCCAGCGCTGCCAAGCTCTTGTCAGCCATGATGTCCCGCTACCGGGGGCTGGATCTGTGTGTGGCCACTGCCCTGTGTGGCTGGGACTGCTCTGGTCCTGCCCTCTTCTATGTCTACAGCGATGGCACCCGCCTGCAGGGGGACATCTTCTCAGTGGGCTCTGGATCTCCCTATGCCTACGGCGTGCTAGACCGTGGCTACCGCTATGACATGACCACCCAGGAAGCCTACGCCCTGGCTCGATGTGCTGTGGCCCACGCCACCCACCGGGATGCCTATTCGGGGGGCTCTGTAGACCTTTTCCATGTGCGGGAGAGTGGATGGGAGTATGTGTCACGCAACGATGCCTGTGTGCTGTACACACAGCTGCAGAAGCTTGGGGAGCCAGAACCAGAAGAGGAGGCCAGCCAGGCCCATCTTGAGCCTGCCACTACCCACAGAGCTGGGGAAGATGGAGAACTCTCTGCGGGAGCCGGGGAGGTGACACCAGGAGACTCCAGGATGCCAGCAGGGACTGAGACGCTGTGAGAAGCGGCAGGACTTGAGGGGATCCAGGCCCAGGGAATGGGTGGGAGAGGGACAGCAGGGGTGGGCCCACTGGGAGCAGCCTCACAGCATCTGTCTCCAGCCTTGACAAGTTGCCGGCTTCATTTGTTCCAAGTCTCCATGCTTTCTGCCTCCCATGCTATTGATGGCTCTTTGTTGACGCCCGGTGGGTTGGGCCAGCCTCCTTCTGGGTGCCACGTCCGTCTTCCAGCAAACACTTGCAGTGTGCCTGCTGCATGCCAGATGCCGCGCTAGGTGCTAGACCCTCTTTTCTTGCCATCTTTTCTGCTTTTTTCCATCCCATCCCCAGTCTCTCTTAGTTTTGGCCGTTTATCACAGTGTCTTTTTCCCTGGTGGCTTTCCCGCGTTGGCGAGGTGGGCCAGTGGGGAGGGGAGCAGCCCCTCCCAGGATGAGGAGGGGATGGTGGCCCCGCCCCGTACAGTGATGTACGCCTCTTGGTGTGGTGTGCTTGGCTCATCTGCCCTCCTCTGCCTTGACCATAATGACGAGAATGATTATTCCTTTACTGACAGCAGTTCTCATGACAGCCCTTTGAGGTAAAAATGATCTTTCCTCACTTTATAGAAGGGGAATCAGGTTCAAAGGGTTATGTGACTTCCCCGGGTCACACAGCAAGTGGCAGAGAGGAGGCTTAGACCCAGGCCTTCCCTGCCAGGGCCTGTGCTGACTCAGCACAGCTCCTCCCAGGCCCCTGCCCTGCCTCTCCTCCTTCCCTGCAGGCTTCTGGGGAGAGGTGTGGAGGGGGAGAGTAGCTGGGCCAAGCCCCTGCGTGGTCGCCAGGGGTGAGTGAACCCTGAGGGCCTGCAGGGGTGAGCTCAGGGCAGCCCCCCACATCTGGCTTTATCGTCCAGGCACAGAGACAGCCCCCACAGTCCACCTGGCTCTTCCGCCCTCTGGGCCTGGGTTCCACTGCCAGCCGTGCCCTCCTCCTTTCTCTCCTTGCCTTCTTCCCAGCCTCTCCTTCCTCAGGCTGCCTCTGGAGAAGAAAGAGGAGAGGGAAGTGGCTGTGCCAGGGGGAACAGTCTCATGTCCCCACTCCAGCTCCCCTGGAAGCCCTGGCTTGGAGATCAAGGCTGAGAGCTCCAAGAGGGTCACTGCCCCCTTTCCCCAGGGCACCTGGGAGAGAAAACACTAGGAGATAGGGCCTGGAGGAAGGTTGCTGAAGCTTCTGTTCTCTTATCCCACATCCCAGTCCCAAGAATAACAGCCACTTGTCCTCCCTCCTGGAACCCTTTCTCCTAGCTCCAGCCTGGGCCCTGAGCCCTAACCCTGCACCCCAGGCTAAGAATTCTTCTAGCAGGAGCTGGCCAGAAAGGAGGAGACCTCCAGACTCTGGCCCTGAGGGGATGACTGGGAAGGAGGAAGGAAAGGTACTGGAGCCAGCCCCAGAAAGGACAGCAGTGGGGACATGATGGGGGGTGGGTGGAATTTTGGTGAGAAAGGGGATCATAGAAATGTGCCCAATACAAGAGGACTGGCCTCCAACCTGTAGTCAAGGAATCTGGCCAGTGGTCTCCACAGCAACCCTCTTCACCTCTTGCTCACTCCCCTGCCTCAGGGGAGGAGATATGGGACTCTGGGACCCATAACCAGAGATCAGCTATGTCCCCCTGGAGTAGCAAACGGTTCCAGTGTTTGGTGCAGGAATGAGAGGGTGTGTATTTGTGCCCACAGTTGTAGGTGGGTCTTGTGTCCAGGTGTAGAGTGATATAGAATGGGTGTGTGCATGTGCGTGTGGCAGGTGATGCAGTTCTTGTGTGCGGAGACAGGAAACAGACTTACAGAAAAGAGCAACACCTGAATAAGGACAGCAGCCTCTTATGGGAAGAATGCCAGACCTTGTCACTTCTTTTGGAGCTGTGATCCAGAGTAAAGAGGAGGTGGGGGCAGGACTCACCCCAGTTCTCCACTTCCTCATCCTCCCAATCCTATCCTGAGGCTCTCAAGGGGGGAGGAGTGGCCCAGGGCCTGGGACTGCCACCTGAGCCCAGGCAGGGGCAGTGGGAACTGCTTGCAGCTCCCTGCCCCTGAGATGCTCTGCACTCCTCCCGCTCCCAAACTGGAGAGGAGGATTGAACCCAGACTGAGAGGACAGAACCAGAGGGTGAGCCTCATCTTGCATCTCCTTCCATCTCCTCTTCCCCTTTCCCCCCTCCCTTCTTTCCACAGTCCTGCCCATCTCCTTCCCTTGACAGCTTCTGCCTTCCAGGAATGACGTGTTTGAGACCAGAGGTGAGCCCCTGGATCTTGCTGACAAGTCTGTTGCCCTGTGCCCTATTATTAGCCTCTATGTTTTTGACGAGCTGGGGGAGGACCCCAGGAGGGTATTAGGGAGGGGCTGGGCAGGCCAAGGTCAGCATCCCATTCCAATGCACTCCTCCCTGCCTAAGCATGGCCCGGATTATTTCCTCCATCTCTCCAGTATTCATGAAGGTTTGATGCAGAATCAGGGTGAGACCAAAGGGGCAGAGGTCTTGCCCTTCCTGCCCTGAGTCCAAAGACCTTGTCCACTCTGATGCCTTGCTTGGGATGCTGCCTTCTCCCAGTCTCCTGAGGCCTTGCCAGGCTCTTGGGCTGTTAGGAGTCCAGGGTGCCAGTCTTCAGAAGAGTAAGGCATGTGCTTGTTCCCCCACCACCTGGTTGCCCTAGTCAAGCAGGTGTGGAAGGTGTGACAGAAGGCATATGCACATTGAAGCAGCTTCCTCCATTGCCAGCACCCCACACTTCCTAAGCCACCCGCTGGCTGTGTGCCTCTAGGAGCCAGGCCTGGAGCTAAGAGGCTGGGGCTCTTATGCTGGTTCCTGGGCAGATCCTTTCTCTACACCAGGGAGTGGACATTGGGAGAAACTGGCAGTTCCTGCTCAGCTCCTGCCACAGCTGACTTCGATTCTGCCCCTCCACAGGTGCCTCCCTGGTCCCTCTCCATCCTCCTTTGTGCTCCACAAAGACTAAGACTGTGGATGGGGTGGGGAGAACTAAAGCGGGGGACTGCAGGCCCAGATTCAACGTGACCATCCCACCCTGGCCCACCCTTTCCCCAGTGGGCACTACAGGCCCCAGGAAAGGCTGGCTTGCCTCCCTCTGCTGCCTACCACCCACATTATTTTCCCAGTCTGGAACCCCCTTAGTCTGTCAACTCCCCCTCTCTTCTCAGTAGCTTTCACCCTCTATTTCTCCTGCCTATCCTCCCCTCTGGCCAATCCCCTCATCTTACTCTCCTTGAGAGACCAACAGGGAACCCAGACAGTTGCTGGTGGGAGTGGGGCACAGAGCTGTCACCTCCTGACTCCCCAAATCCTCCTCTAGAGGGACATGAGGTGGCTTTCCCCCAAGGCGAAAGGAGAATGAGCAGGGAGGGGAAAGGGCTCTCCTCCCACCCTTCACGACGAAGCTCTGTACAGAAACCTGAGTGCAGAAACAGAAGCAGGGCTCCAGCTTTACAAAATAAAGTGTTTGTTTATTATGAAATTAGAGATGGAGGCCCCTCCCCTTCCTCCCTCTTTCCCCTTCCCCAGCTGCCTCCCCCTTTCCTTCCCTGCTCCCCCTGGGGCCTGGGAAGCACACAAGACAATGTCCAGAGCTGGGATGCCCAGGGCGGCTGACAGCTGGGCAGAGCTCCAGGGAGGCGGCCACGTGGGAGGCTGGAGCTCTCGCCCTGGGAGGCGCTGGCTCCCTCTCCCTGCTGGAGGCCGGTGGAGCCAGGATGAGGCCATGAGTGATGGATGGAACCATGCGGGCAGGTCTGTAAGGACAGGAGAGCTGGTCAGAGGCAGTGAGTGGGGAGGGGCTTTGGCCACCCCTGGCCCCACAATCTGGAGGCACTGACCTGGGGCAGAGAGCATCCCCTGCGGGAGGGTGGGCAGCAGTGCTGGAAGTTTCTCTTGATTTTTGGGATGGACAACAGAAAAAAATCAAAAAGCCAGTCACAGGGACCCAGCGAAGGCAGGGAGATGTGGGCAGGAGACAGAAACAGAGCATGTGTGTGGGCAAGGGAGACAGAGCGTGTGCGTGTGCGTGTGAGAGAGAGAGAGAGAGAGATTTCCAACTGCAGAGACAAACAGCCACAGAGAACGGAGAGGAATCACAGTGAGAGGACGCAGGCTCAGGGTCAGAGCCACAAAACCCAGACCCGGACAGTGTCACGGACAGAGACAAGGATCCCTGGAGAGAGACAAACAGACTCAGGAGGACAAGGAGGGAAGAGCCAGGGTGCCCTGGGGAAGGAAGGGCACAGTGACAGGGAGGAGGCCTGGGCCCCTGGGCTGCTGCCGCCTGCCTGGACCGCGCGGGGCTCACTCAGAGGGCCTGTACCGCTGCCCCTCCGCGGCGCTCAGGGGCCCGGGGGCTCCTTGGCCCCGTACAGCTCGGCCAGGGTGCGGAAGAGCGGACCCCAGTCGTCCAGCGGCTCTGTGGGGCCGGGGGCGCCGCCGGCTTCGCTGCCAGAGCCCAAGGAGCTGAGGGAGCCGCAGGAGGAGCCCCGGCCCTCGTAGCCGTACACCTGCACCGAGTCGTACGGGGGCACGCTGGGGTCCTCGTCCGCCTCGCGCAGCCGCAGTGCCAGGAGCTGGGCCACGTCGGCAGGGCCGGGTGGCCTAGGCTGGCGTGGCGCCCGGGCCCGGGGCAGCACATCGCGGCGCGTGGCGGGGCCGGGCGCCGGCGGGGCCGCCCCATCGGGGTTCTGCAGGGCCGTGATGTCAAAGGCCTCGGTGTCCTCCTCGCCTCCGCCCTCGTCGTCATAGGTGATGATGTTCTCGCGGACATCCTCCTCCTCCAGTACCATCAGTGCTTCTTGCTTCTGCCGCCGTAGGGCCACAAAGAGCACCACCAGGGCTGCGCGACAGATGGGGGCACGCAGGCCGCTGAGCCGGCAGGGCCAGGGCCTCTGTATCCATGCCGAAACGCAGACCCAACAGGCGATAGAGGAGGCAGTGTGGCCCAGGGCGCTGCAAGCCCTAGCTTTTTTTTTTTTTTTTGAGACAGAGTCTCACTGTGTTGCCCAGGCTAGAGTGCCGTGGCGTCAGCCTAGCTCACAGCAACCTCAAACTCCTGGGCTCAAGCAATCCTCCTGCCTCAGCCTCCCAAGTAGCTGGGATACAGGCATGTGCCACCATGCCCGGCTGATTTTTTCTATATATATATATGTATATATATATATACACATATATATATCAGTTGGCCAATTAATTTCTTTCTATTTATAGTAGAGACGGGGGTCTCACTCTTGCTCAGGCTGGTTTCGAACTCCTGACCTCGAGCAATCCGCCCGCCTCGGCCTCCCAGAGTGCTAGGATTACAGGCGTGAGCCACCGCGCCCGGCCCAAGCCCTAGTTTTGACATTTGGCAAACCTTGCTTTGACTCCTGACTCACCCCTTACTCGCTGTGTGACCATGTGAAGTTGCTTAACTGCTCTGGACCCTTGGTTTACTTGTGTGGAAAACATACTTACCTATTAGGGTTGTTGACAGGATAAAATGAAAGAACACAAGTGATGTGCCCAGCACCATCCTTGGCACAGAGTAGGGGCTCAATAAATAATTTTTATGGCTTGTTACTGTCATTACAGATTGGCTCAGGCCCTAGCCCGAGCTTTTCTCTTGGATACTTCAGGTGGTGGGAAAGTCCAGGCATGAGGGTCCTTCAAGCTCTAGGGTGGGTTTCCCTATGCCCAGGGCCCTGGTTCTTCTTCACACCCCTCCAGGCCCAGATCCCACACCCATGTCCCACCATGGCCTGACTCACCAAGCAGGGCACCCACACAGGTGACGATGGCAAGCAGGGCACCAGTGCTGAGCCCAGTGGCTGAGAGCTGAGCCTCGGGCCGGCAGGATGCCACAGAACCATCGGGCCGGCAGCGGCACACGCTGACAGTCACCGTGGCAGTGCTGCTCAGTGCGGGTTGCCCCCAGTCCCACAGTTCTATGGGAACCAGATAGGGTGCCTGGCGGGGCGGAGCCGGGCGGGAGGGCAGCAGCAGGCTGGCCGAGCCATCTGTGGGAGAGGGAAGATGTTGGAGCACCTTTTGGGACACCTTCCTGGTAGGGTCAGTCCAGCCCACAGAGCCAACTTCCCATGGGGAAGGTTTGCAAAGAGCAACCAAGCGAGTGTAAATCCACACCTACCTTCTGTTGGGTGGAAGTCCCAGACAGGTGGGGTGGGGGTCAGGCAGGCTGGGCTGGGGGTGGTGGAGGAGAGGGGGAGGAACGCAGGCAAGGGCATGGTCGTGGTGAGATAGTATAGGTCGGTGGACTTTGGCTACCTGCCTGAGCCTTGAGCCAAAGCTTAAGTCTGCTTATGATACTGGACAGAAGCTTTGGAAATGATTAACACTCAGCTTCAATAGGAAGTAGTTCTGCTTTCTTTAACAGGACATGGCAACCATCAGAGGAGGGTTCTGCCAGCCCCAGTCAAAGGCAGCACAAACTGGTTACTGCCAAGATGAAGCCTAAAGCTGACCACTCATAGACCTTTTGCCTTCTTTTCTTTTTTTTTTTTTGAGACAGAGTCTCGCTTTGTTGCCCAGGCTAGAGTGAGTGCCGTGGCGTCAGCCTAGCTCACAGCAACCTCAAACTCCTGGGCTCAGGCAATCCTCCTGCCTCAGCCTCTAGAGTAGCTGGGACTACAGGCATGCACCACCATGCCCAGCTAAGTTTTTCTACTTATATTAGTTGGCCAATTAATTTCTTTCTATTTATAGTAGAGATGGGGTCTTGCTCAGGCTGGTTTCGAACTCCTGACCTTGAGCAATCCGCCCAGCTCGGCCTCCCAGAGTGCTAGGATTACAGGCGTGAACCACCGCGCCCGGCCCCTTTTGCTTTATTTTAATGCTAAAAATCACACCCAAAGGTGGAGATTTAACATGCTAATGAGACATGCAATGTATTAAGAAGCATGATTACCAGATGGACAGCTGCCAATAAAACTCCGCCTCTACATGTTATGATTTCAATGTTGGCATCAAACTTTCTCCTGTACCCTTTAAAAGTTCCCCAGCCCTTTGTTGGGAGAGCCAGTCTGGTTGCTCCTTAACCAGCACTGTCTCCCTTTTGTTTGAGCAAAATCTCAACCCCCATAAAGCCTTGCCTATCTAAATTCCTTTTTCAGTCTCATGCCAATTTCTATCGACTCGTGGACCAAGAACCGTGAGGTGGGTAACAGTAAGAGCCCACCCACCTCGGTTATCTCGGATAGTAAAGTTGGCATCAGGGCCCAGGGGACCTTGAAAGGAGACACGACTACTGTTGCCATCTTCGTCTCTGTCCAGGGCCCGGATGACCTGAATCAGCTGGGAGGAAGAATCGAGGCCTCATATGGAGTGGGCCGCTGGAGGCCTTGAGGTCGCAACCCCTCTGCCACAGCTGCTCACCTGGCCAGGGGCTGCAGAATCACACACAAAGGTGTCATAGGGCTCAGC
This sequence comes from Mirza zaza, assembly GCA_008750895.1. Lineage (NCBI taxonomy): Eukaryota > Metazoa > Chordata > Mammalia > Primates > Cheirogaleidae > Mirza > Mirza zaza. The sequence goes on along the minus strand of VSMD01038121.1, from coordinate 46,310 downwards.
CAGCTGGGGGGCATTGTCATTTTCATCCAGGGTCTGGATGGCCACTTGCACGCGGGAGACCTGTGCAGAGCTGTCTGAAGCCAGAACACCAACACATACACACCACACACACACACCACATAGTTTACACACCACATACATGGTGCAGGGCATGGATGCCACATGCAGCACATAGCATGCACACACGGCACATGAAATATGCATGTAATGTACAAGTAGCAAGCAATGTTGTGAAATAAACAGAACAATACCAAGTGCATATGACATTCATGTAGTATCCAAAATACACATCATACACAGCAGACATCCAACAGGAATGCGGCACCGGTGATACGCATGTACAATTACCCACGTGCAGGGCACATGCAGCATAAGTGCAAGTAGATAGATGGTGCATACAGGATGCGCAGACAGTTAACAGCCATGAATATACAAACACGTTCATACCATATATCCAATGTACACTCAGTGTTTTAAAACAAATGTAACATACATGAAGTGGATGTTTGATATGCACAGTGAATGCAGCGTCACCCCCCACACCCAGGGCCCAAAGAATACATTTTCATGCATAGAGGCCATGCACAGCACCAGTGGGATGGACACACACACACACACACACACATACACACACATCCCATCAGAGGTCTGGGAGGCTGTAGTGTAGCAGTAAGTGTCACTTAAGAGTTGACCTTGGGGAGGGAGGAGTTGCATGACCTACAAGGTGCAGAGCCCCAGCCAGCCTGGGCACTGCAGCCAGACACAGTCCTCGTCTTCACCCACCCCTTCATCAGGTGACTTCCACCATTCCCCCACCTTGCTTCTCACTGCCAATGCCATCCAAGAGAGAATGCAGAGTGTGTACCCCTGTCACCTCTCCTAGGCTGAGTCTCCCAATTCCTGTGGTGTTTCCCCTAGGCAGGGGGAAAGCCGGCTGGCCCTGATGGAAGGGGCTGGGGAGGCTGAATGGACTGCGTGGCTAAGGTCTAGGGTGCCCCAGAGACAGGATGGGGGTGGGGCCCACTCCTCCACTGTGGTAAGGGCCAGGGCTGCTGGATGATGCTGGGGAAGGCAATGGAGCAGGATTTGGCAGGAAGGTGAGAAGGCAGTGAGGGAAATACATATGGAAACACAGAACTACATATATAAAAGTAGCCGCAAACACAATGTGCACACACATGCACACACACACACAGAGGGCCATCCACACAACTATAGATACATATGCACTGCCAGGTGGCACCCAGCTCCGTACACAGAAACAGAAACCTAGACGCATGTGATTAAATACACGTGAAAGGCAGTGTGGTGGTGGAGGTAACAGCTCAGACTGTTCAGACTGGGTCTGATGGCTCCGCCATGTAATCTCTGTGTGACCTTGGGAAGTTCCTTAACTTTTCTTTGCTTGAGTTTCCTTGTTTCAAACTAGAAAAATAATCACACCTCCCTCCTAAAGTTGTGGTGATGCTTAAATGAATTAGTCCATTTTAGGTACTTAAAACCATGCCTGATATACAATAAGTAATAAATTATCATCTGTCCACAAACACCTGTCTACTCAAAACACATACAGCTACTTGTATGTACTGCTGTATTCATCTAATCACACATGCGCACAAATATGAATATGATTCTACACACTCAAGTGTAAACACATATATGTCCAGTTATAGACACTCACAAATATATATGTGTGTATATATTTTTCCTACATACAGAACTGCACACATACCTGAGCACATACCTGCACGTACACATACATACAGCTCTTCACTGACATGTATAGACGTCCACACATTCAATGACAACTTTCATATACAGTATGACAACTGCAGGGGGCAGGAGCCCCTGGGGTGCAGCAGGGGTGATGTGGGGCTGTTCGCAGAAGGGAGGGAGGTCTCCCTGTCTCCACAGGCCGGAGCTGCCCAAGGCAGCTAAACCACACTGCCGGGGGCTCACGGGACAGGAGAGGAACCCACACAAGGAGCTGGTGCTCCTCCTCTACCTTGGGGTGGGGGGGTCCCTTCACTACCTTGGGAGTCCCGGCAGGGCTCCCAAGAGGGCTCTCTGGGAGGGCTGCTGGTGCACTTCCACTTAGCTCCCAGAGGAGGTGCCCAGCTCTTTCCCAGCCCCTGGCTCTAGCCTGTACAGAGAGGCAGGGTAGGGTCTGCCAGCGCACAGCTTGGGAGCTATTTAAGATCTGATGCGGGGCAAGTCAGGGAAGGGGGTGAACTGAGGATTAGGCTAATGTTCAGGCAGACTCATTGTGCCCAGCCCCGCCTAGCCTAGGGGACCAGGAAGCCTGCCTGGTGGTGAGCATCCAGGCCAGGTGAACATCCAGGGGACTCGGTATGCCCTTCCCCACCCCCATGTCAGGAGGCTGCCACCACTTCACGGGCCCAGGTCTCCTCACCAAGCTCTGTGGCCAGCACAGTGAGGTTGTGCCAGACACGAGCCTCGCGGTCCAGGAGCGCGGCTGTGCGGATGGTGCCGTCTTCGGGCTCGATAGAGAAGCAGCGCTCTGGGTCCGAGTAGGGGAGGATGGAGTATCTGGGGAAGATGGAGCCGAGCTGGGGGCTGACCTGGGGGTGGGGCAGAGCTTGCTGGCCCCCCAGGGCAGAGCCTGCCCTATGCAACCAGATAAATAGTTCACCTTGGAGTCCCCTTAAAGGGCAGATGTCCCTGGGAGGTCACCACCATTAAATACCTATCCTAAGACTCAGGGCCACTGGGTTTCATGTGGGCCAGAGGAGAAGATATGGAAAGGGGTGGAAGTTGGATAAACACTATTGTCTTTCAGATTTCTGGGCCCTATCTGGGGACCCAGGGACCCGTGTTTCAGCCCTGCTCTGCCTTGGACTGGCTTGTGACCTCCAACAAATTATTTAACAGAGCTGTGAGGGGGGGTGCTGGCCAGGGAGTGGGAAAGAGTGGCTGTCCTGCCACTTACTGTGTGACCACCCATGGCTGGCCTCTCAAACAACTGCTGATGATGACACCTACATCACAGAGCTGCTGTGAGAATTCAATGCCATCAAGTGGATAAAATGTGAAGCACTTAGGGCGTGATCAATAGAGATCCACTTATCAAATGAGATTGCATCTGTCTGCTCTGCCACTGGGAGGTGCCACTATTACCTACCCTGAGGGCTGGGTAGAGAGTTGGGGAGTGGTCAGAGGGGAGGGAGACCTTGCTGGGAGGTAGGTGTGATCTGCAGTAGGTGAGGGGCATATTTGCATATCCTTGGGTGGGAATAACCTGCCACCTGGCTCCTTCCCAGAGGCCCCGCCCTCCCCAGCCACAGCCTGCTCACCTGATGGGGCTGGCGGGGGAGTCCAGGTCAGCAGCAGAGATTTGGCCCACCAGGGTCCCAGGGGCCTTGTTCTCAGGCACGGCCAGGAGGTAGGCAGCCTGGGTAAAGGCAGGGGGCTCTGGGGCATCCTGCACAGCCACACGCACAGAGGCCACATCCTTGAAGGGCCCTCGCCGCAGATAGGCTGGGTCGATAAGCGTGTTGGTGGCCTCCACGCGGAAGGAGTAGGAGCGTCGGGTCTCGAAGTCCAGCGGCTGTGGTGAGGGGAGACAGAGTGAGTGAGGTATGTGGAAACCAGGGCAGGCTCCAGGCCCTTGGAAGGTGAAGAGTCCCTTCCCCAAATGTATCCAGTGCTCAGTCCTCATGTGAGGAGAGGTGGCACCAGGGGTTGGTGGGGGTCGGGTGTGGTGGCCTCAGGGGTCAGGCCGATTACTTAGTCAGTAACTCTAGGTCTACCCTCAGCTCCATGATGAACTTGTTATATGTCCTGAGCCAGTCACTTCCCCTTTCTAGGCCCCAGGGCCTCATCTGAAAGGTGAGGACATGACCATGACCATGAGGAGGCTCCAACAGAAAGGTCCTGGGTCTGTTCTAGAACAGTTAGAAATGTGCCCAGTGGGTGGGGCAACGAGGCAGATATAAATGAGTCTGCAGTGTCAGCAGGAAGGAGGCTAACCTTGCGGACAGTGAGGAGCCCGTCTCGTCCCTGGGAGTCTGTGCTGATGCTGAAGGCCTCAGACCCCTCCCCGTCCAGGATGCTGTATGCCATGAGGGCGTTGTCCCCCAGGTCTGGGTCTTGGGCCCGAAGCCGGCCCACCAGCGTGCCAGGCCCAGCTGTCTCCACCACAGAGAACTGATACAGGCCTTGGGGCGGATGGAGGGGAGACACATTCAGAGAGGTCCCCAGCCCTTCTCCCTACCCCCTGCACATCCTCCTCCCAGGGTCTAGCTGGGGGTGGGGTGGGGAGGGAAAGGAAGGCTTCTCCAGAGGCTGTGTGTGGGGGTGGCCAAAGGATAGCTCATTTGACAGCACTGGCCCCTTACTCTGAGGGAACTTGGGGGGGTTGTCGTTGACATCACTGAGGGTGACGGTCACCGTAGTGCTGCCCGACAGCCCCCCCATGTGGCCGCCCATGTCCTTGGCCTGGATCACCACCAAGAACTCCTCCTGTGTTTCCCGGTCCATGTTGGGAATGGCTGTCCGCACCACTCCTAGGGACAGACACTGGGTCAGGGGGTGTCTGTTCCCATGGCTACCCCACTGGGCTCCAGAGTTCCATCCTCACCAGTCTGGGGGTCCACAGAGAAGAAAGGCAGTCCATCCAGAATGGTGTACACCAGCTTGGCACTGTTCCCATAGCTGGGGTCATCGGCATCATGAGCAGTCACCTGGATTACTGATGTCCCTGTGGGGGACCCCGGCACCCCACTCAGCAGCAGCAGGGCAAGATAGGGAAGGACAGAAGATGAGGAGGACCCAGATGTGAGGGAGGCTGAATTGAAGGAGGTGGGTTTTGGGGCATACGGCAATAAGGGAAGGAGAGGTGAGGGAGTTCCAAGAGACGGGGTCTGGGACATTCAGAGCTGGGTGCTCACCAACATTAGACATCTCGGGCACTGTGGCGTGGTAGGGCCCGAGGGGAAAAATGGGTGGATTGTCATTGATGTCTTGCACTTTGATGATGAACTCTGATGGCGGCTCCAGGGGCCGGTTAGAGGCTCGGTCCACAGCTTGGGCCAGTAGCACATACTGTGCCTTCTCCTCTCGATCCAGGCTCTTGGTGACATGGATATTGCCTGTGGCTTCGTCAATCACAAATACAGTACCTGCCCCCTCCCCGGTCAACAGGTACTTGGTGCGGCCCTCTCCCCGGTCAACATCCGAGTGCAGCTGTAGGGGTCAGGGAAAGATGGAAGAGGCTCCAAATGCAGGGACAGAGGATCAAAGAGTCTAGGTTTGGGTACAGTGTTGGGAGTCTCAAGGGACCAAGGTCATTGCAGAAGTGATGAAGTTGCAGGGCAGGGCCTAAGGGCCTCGAGTCAGAGTAATATGGGAGGGATTGATCCTTACCTTGCCAATGAGGACAGGTTCTGGACCGGCATATTCCTCAATGACAAAGAACTGGTTCCATACCCAGCTCCTTCGGGTCCTCAGCAGCGCAGGGCCTGGGTGCCCCCGGGACCCGGCCCAAGCCCGGGCTGGGGCTGCCAGATGCCCCATGCAGCCCCAGCCACCCAGCCAGGCCAGCAGAAGCCTCACCAGGCCCCACATGTTTGGACTCCAGCCAGGGCTCTGTTCACTGGCCCTGTGTGCTGAGGTTGGGCTGGGCCAGGTGACCCATTGAGCTGGCTGGAGTGGAGGGGCAGATGCGCTGGGACTACCCCATGGATCCACACCTGCAGGACAGGTAGCTGTTCAGGGTCAAGGAAACTGTTGATTCTCCTCCCCCCAAAAATTAGATGTTGCAGACGAGACCTCTAAGGAACTAGACACCCCACTGCCCAGAACTCAGACTAAGAGCAGAAAGACTGATCCTTCCCTCCACCCAGGCTCTGCCAGTATTCACCTCCATCCCTCCAAGCTGATAAATCTCTGCTCAGTCAACTCCGAGAAGCTGGGAAGGAAAACAGGAGAGGGGATACTGGGAGGGCTTAGGATCCCAAATCTAGCCCCTGTCCTCCCAGGTTGGGCATGTAACCAGGGGACTGGAGGAGTTGGAGCTACCAGAGAAGGGACTTAAAATTAAGGGGTTGAGATTCATGGAGGTGTGGCCTTGAGGTGTCTAGGGTCAAGCTGAGAGATGACAAGAAGTGCAGTCTAAGCCAGGGTTGAGAGCCTGTGAAAGTCCCTACCCGCCACGGGGAGTCCCACCTTGCCAGACCCTGCCCCCAACCCACACTGCCAGCTGCAGTCCTTGAAGGGGGACTGGGTTCATGAGACAGAGTTGGGGGCCAGAGCTAGAGGAATAGGGGGCAGGGTTGGGGGCAGGGTGAGGTGACTGGGGAATGGGGGAGCAGAGCAGACCTAGAGGCCAAAAATAGTGTGATTAAGACCAAGACTCAGTGACTGTCAGGCAGAGACAGAGATGACAGGATGAGAGACAGAGACAGAACGGCTGCAAGAGGCTGAATGGAAGAGATCAGGGAGGCAGCCTAGTGTCTGAGAGGCTGAGAGGAGTCATAGTATCGGGCTTGGGAACGGGTCACCTGGGGCAGAGGGCCTTTCAGTATGTGTTATGGGCAGGCAGGGGCAGCCCTGGGGGGGGGGGTGCCGGGGTGTCAGACCAGGCCTCAGGAACTTCATTCTTGGAGAGGGAGAAGCCAGGAGGGGAGGGGTGGGGTGGGGAGGTAGGGAGGGGCTGCGGGAAGGCAGCTGGGGAGAGGACCCTTCTCACTGCTCCTCTTCCTCTCCTCCTGGGGGGGAACCCTCAGGTAGCTGTGCTTCCGCCCGTCCACCTCCCCCAGAGCAGACATACACCTGACAGTCCGTTTGCTCCCGAGGGAAGAGGGAAGCCGGAGAGAAGCTGGGGACCAGAGAGGGAGGCGGGACGAGCAGGAGAGAAAGAAGGGGCTAGAGGAGTGGGAAACAAGATAGCGGGAAGGTAAGAGGACAGGGAGGGAACGGGGAAGGAAAGGAGAGCGGGAAAGGGAAAAGAGAAGACAGAGAGGGGGTCAGGTGGAGGAAGAAAAAGGCAAAGAGGGAGAGGAGATGGAAAAGACCGGACAAGAAGGAAAGAGAAGGCTTGGGGAGACAGAGGAAGGGGCAGGAAAGACAAACAGGCAGAGAGAAAGAGGGTGAAGAGAAATCGAGAGAGGAAAAAGAGGGAGAGAGGTGCGAGGGCAGGAGAAGAGGCAGAGCGCGGGAGAAGGGAGCCGGCAGTGGGCTCCCGGCCCCGGAGCGCACCGCTCTGAGACACCCGCAGGCTGCGGGCCCCCCGCTGCCCCTCCGCGGATCCCCGACCCCGGGCTCCGGGGCAGGCGCCCTTACCTGGCACTGCCGAGGGGCCCAGGCCGGCGGGGAGCGCCCCCGCCCGCCCCCGTCGCGGGGTCCCGGGGGCGCAGCCCCGAGCCGATCCGAGCGGGCGCCGCGGCTCCGCTGCAGGTCTGAGCGGCCCCGGCGAGAACAAGGGAGCGAGACGGAGGGGGCGGGGGAAGGAGGCTCCGCCTGCGGAGGAGCGAGGCGGCTCCGCGCCGCGCGGGAGAGGAGAGCCCAGCCTCCGACCCTCCCCGGCCAGCCGGGCCCGCGCGGCGGGGGCGGGGGCGGCGCCGCGCGCCCTCCCTCTCGGCGCTCCCGGGCTGCCCGGCGCATACAGATGCGGCGGCCCTCCCGGGCTGTGCCCGCAGCGCCGGCAGGGCACTCGGGCGGGAGGACGTCCAGGCCACGGCGCCAGGCCATTTCCGAAGCGCCGGCAGGAGGGTGTACCCGGGAGCATAAGGCGGCCAGGACGCCCCCCGCAGCGGACGAAGGGCGAGCGCGCGGTGAGGCTGGGAATTAGGAGCCCATTACGGAGAGACCCGCTCCCTGCTCCCGGACTGGCTTTTGGGACTGGTGTGGAACCCACGCTACAAGGCGGCGGCTTTTTGGGAGTCCGTGTAGAGCACGGTAGCAGGTGTGCTGGGGGGTGCTTAAGGAAGGCAGAAGGGCCCCAGGAGTCCGCAGCCCAGGCCCAGGGAACGGGTCAGGGACAGAGGCACGACATCGGCGGGAGGGCAGAGATGGGGAGTGGAGCTTTTTCGGGGAAGCTCGTTTACTGGGGCTCACAGAGCGAGGGACTGCCGCCCCCTGGTGGCAGTTGTTGGAAGCACCTCCAAGGTGGCGGGCAGGTGCCCAAATGCCTAACCTAATTGTGCACACGACTGGGGGACCAGGAAAGGGAACTTCCTAGCCCTGCTGTGATTCTGCCAGGGAATTAGGCCGCTCCATTTCCCAGGGAGTCTTCCTTTCCACCTTCAAGTGAAGAAGGTCCACAGCTTTCGGCTGGAGCCAAGGCAGGGATGGAAGGCAGTGCAAGTCCCTGCTCCAGGAAGCAGTAGTCAGCCTGAATGACTGTGTGGGATGCAAGGACACCTGCTCCCTGCTACGAGCATCCTCTTCAACCTTCTCACCCAGGCCCTGCCCAACGAAAGCCACTCACACAGTTTAAAACTAAGTCAGATTTTTATTTTTTTCCATAGACCACATCATTTAATAATAAAAAAAAATAAAAATAAAAATTGAACAAAAGGAAAAGGTGGATATAAAGTGGAACCGGGGGACTCAGTGGGCAAGAGGCAAGGGCTGCAGGACAGAAGAGACTGGGAACCGCAGGGGCCCCGGGACTCAGGAGGAGATGCTGATTCAGCTCATAGGTGACCTAGTCCTGGCCCCGGCTGTTCCCAAGAGGAGGCTGTGAGCACCCAAGGGGAGGTGGTGAGCAGGATGGAGGAAAAATGAAAGAGGTCTGGGGCACCTGGCTTGTTCCCCTCTGGCCAACCACCTCCTTCCCTAACCTAGCTCTTGCCTCTCACAGACTTAATAGGAAATGAGAGGGAGGAGAGGGCTAAGTCCCAAGAGACAGGTTAAGGGATATGTGTGGGGGAAGGATGGCAGCCACTGTTCCATTTGGTATGTGGGGACAGGTGGTGTGAAAGACTCTTGGTTCCAGAGTGGTGGAAACTATACCTATCCCTCTGTGGCCTGTAACCCCCCTGGGGCAGCGTGGCTGGTACCTGCAGCTCTCCTAGTGTTGTCCCAGCTAGCGGCGCCCACCCCGGTCCCGCACAGGTGTGCTCCGACTCCGGCTTCTGCTGTGGCGCTTGGTGTCTCTGCGATCCCTCTCCCTGCCTCGTTCCCGGTCCCTTTCTCTATCACGATCTCGGTCCCCCCTGTCACGCTCCCTTTCCCTCTCTCTCTCCCTGTCCCTCTCTCGGCTGTGCTCCCGACGTTTCTCTCGCTCCAGTTGTCTGTTCCGTTCCCGCTCAGCTTCCTTCTCCCGCTCCTTCTGCTCTTCTTCTTCTTGCTCCTTTCGCCGCTTCTCCCGCTCCTTGGCCCGTTCAGCCCGCTCTGCCTCCTTCTGAACAATCTGTAACCAGGCAAGAAAGGCAGAGGGCAGGCATCAGTCCTGCGCACATCAGTGCACCCGTGCCTGGACCCTGTACTCTTAGCTTCACTGTTAAGCAGGAAAGGGGGTGGGGGCTCAGCAACTGCTTCTGTCTTTCTCAGAGCACCTCTCTCCAAGTTTTCAACTTTTATACACACGACAAGGTGCTGGCACCATCCATGCCTGGCCTCTGCTATTTTCCTAGCTACATCACCCTAGATATGAACAAATTTCTTTTCTCTTTAGTTGACTAACATTAGCCTAAAATTCCCAAAAGTCCTATTACTAAGAAACTAAACTTAAAAAACAGAGAAATGGGTAAGCTTATGAAACAATTTCTCAGCTATTATAAAATCAAGTTCCAAGAAGCTTGGTTGGCACAGCCAGCTTCCCAGACACCCACACACCTCACTCAGTTCCTGTCTGTGAGTCCATCTTCACCTGCTTGGGCTTGGTTTCTCTATGGCATACTCATTAACTGTTTAAACTGCCTCTTTCTGTGATTATTAGTTTCTTCCCCTCTTATACTAAGCTAATAAATACCTGGCCTACTAACTCTCACAGCCCCATGAATCCCCCAGGCAGTGACCTCAAGCCTTGATTCGATTTTGCACAGGGCACAAAGGAAAGCACTCACCTGGCTGTCAGTCAGTGGGAGCCAATAGATGCAGGGAGCTGCCTTGGTCTTTCGGAAAAGGTCATCCAGCAGCTTGGCAGGTGGTTCCTCCTGGGCTTTCTCTGAGGTAGAAGTGAAATCAGATTTAATGCACATGACTCTCTGACCCATCCCATTTAGATCCTTTCCCACCTACTAGTGGGCATAAGTGCCCCATAGCTAAATACCTTTCTTTTCACTCTTCTTTTCTTTAGACTTCGCTCGTTCCTTGCGGCGGCGGTCACGGGACCGTGATCGAGAACGGGGACCTTCTCGAACTTTGTCCCGATCCCATTCACGCTCTGATCGAGTTCGTTCCCGCCGCTCCATTTCCCGTTCCCGCTCTGCCCACTGTTCCCGCACCGCCCGCTCCTGCTCCCGCTGCTCTGCCCGGGGATGCTGTGGTGGCTGGACCGGGGGTGGGGGCGGGGGGTGCAGGGGCCGTGGTATCCCCTGCTCCTCTGTCTTAGTTTCAGAGGGACGGTCCACCAAGAGGCCCCGATGATAGTCCAGCTGTGGGCAGAGAGGAGGGACAGGACAGTCAGGATGGAGATGACATCACTTCTATTGAAGGAGCCCAGGTATTAGGGATACAGACACTTTGAAGTCCCATAATTCAACTAAAGGAACCAAAGCAGGGGTGTGGGGAAGAAGGAAGAACAGAATCACAGTGACTGCAAGTTTGGCCAGGATCTCAGCTGGAATCTAGCAGATAATGGCCTCCCCTGCCGCTCCCCTCCTTCTTCCCCAGGTTTCTTACCTCATCTTGCTCAGCATAGTCAGCACAAAGAAATTTGGGATTGGACTGGGGCCATTTGACCCCATGCAGAGCTGTGCGGGTGGCAACGGCTTCCTCTACTGTTGAGTACTGGTGGAGAAAAGGGAGAAGACAGAGGGTCAAAGTGTGTCTGCAATCTTTCCTACTTGCTGCAATGCCCTTAAACCTGCTCACACAGGTCACAAAAGTAAATACATACTACAACCTACAGAATCAGCTTCTTCCCCTCACCGTTACAAAGCAATGAGATTTGATCTTGTCAATCCAGAAGGCCTCTTCCACCAAGGTTCCTGTACGCCCCAACAACTCCTTCAGTTGGCCTAAAGTGAAGGGACGAACCTGCCAATGAAAATGGACTTTCAGGGTCTTGAAGACGACGACACCCATATATGCAGTCTTAAGTTTTCCCAGGCTACTGTCATAGGAGTAGTTTCAGTGTTTGGGTAAGAGCAGCAATGTTAGGAACCCTGTAGTAAGAATGTGAGAAGAGTGTAGAACTAACGGAGACATGTGCCAGGCTCTCTGCAAGTCCTCTAAAAAACCCTGCAGGGTGACAGTTCCCCACTCCCCATTTTTCAGATGAGAAAATAGATTAAGTAACTCACTCAAGCTCAGTGAGTAAGTTCTGGCAGATCTAGGAGTTGAACCTAGGAAGCGTAAGTCCAAAGCTCAAACTCTTAAGGACTAAAGAAGTCTGACATGTGAGAACCAATGACTTACCAAATTGGAGATATGGACAATGTTGCTGATCTTGCCCCGGGGTGGGGAGGGCACCTGGGCAGTTCGGACTGGGTCATCAATTGTAATAGAAACTCCAGACTTCTGCTGGCTAATGGAACGTCTAGTTAAGGTATCTCCTAAAGTCACTATCAAAGAGAGTACAAGAACAGCCTTCAGTAGGAGAAATGCTGGCTCTTTCATCTCCAATGTAACTCTTACGATTCCCTTTCTTTGATTCCCTACCAAGCGGCCACTCTTCCATCTATTTTTTCTTTTTTTTAGAGACAGAGTCTCACTTTGTTGCCCAGGCTAGAATGAGTGCCGTGGCATCAGCCTAGCTCACAGCAACCTCAATCTCCTGGGCTCAAGCAATCCTGCTGCTTCAGCCTCCCAAGTAGCTGGGACTATAGGCATGTGCCACCATGCCCGGCTAATTTTTTCTATATATATTAGTTGGCCAATTAATTTCTTTCTATTTTTATAGTAGAGACGGGGTTTCACTCTTGCTCAGACTAGTTTCGAACTCCTGACCTTGAGCAATCCGCCCGCCTCGGCCTCCCAGAGAGCTAGGATTACAGGCGTGAGCCACTGCGCCCGGCCTGGTCAATTAATTTCTATTTTTAGTAGAGACGGGGTCTCTCTCAGGCTGGTTTTAAACTCCTGACGTCAAGCAATCCACCCGACTCGGCCTCCCAGGGTGCTAGGATTACAGGTGTGAGCCACCGCGCCTGGCTGACTCTTCCATCTAAATGAGCTGAGCACCTCCAATGTGCATAATTCCGTAGTGATTTAACAAAGTCTAGGCTAACCTCTAAGATTAAACCTGGCCCCTCAAGTAGCTTAATATCTAGGAGGTGACAGATATGGAAAAATACTACAACAAAACGGAGAAAACATTAAATGCCTTAGAAGGTCCAAATGAAGTGCTCTGGGAATTCAGGTTGCTGTGATACATTTCTCTCACAATGTGACACTTACTTTTCTTTACTTCATGCTCCACAGGTGGGGGCAAGGCCACCTCTACTGACACCTGGGGAGGTACAGGAGGTTCTGCTTCCGGTTCCTCTTCTTCCTCTTCTTCCCTCTGTCCATTCTCCTGACCCTCTGCAGGCACTACCTATAAAGATATCAGAAAACAGAGGGAGTTAAATACCAAACTAGCATATTCTTTTCAGCCTCTGGTTCCCCAGTTAGAGCAAGCATCAGAGCCAACCTAGCATGTTCCCTCTACCAGTGGGCAGATTTCATTATTCAGTTCACCTCCACCAGATCTGGGATTGTTAGTGCCTTAACTTTGCCTTGAGAAAAACTAAAGCAGTGGCTGGCAAATTTTTTCTGTACAAGTCAAGATAGTAAATATCTTAGGTTTTGTGAGCCGTACGGTCTCTTTTGCAACTATTCAACTCTGGTGTTGTGGCACGTAAGTAGCCACAGACAAGAGTAAATGAATTGGTGTGGCAATGTCTCGATAAAACTTTACAACAACAGGCAGCCAGCTGGATTTGGTAGTCTGACCCCTCAAAGTAGCAATTAACCCATCCCTCTGCACAGATGCAGAGTTCCCTACTAGGACTTCACCTTAGCTCCTCAGTTGCTTGCTCTGTGTCCACTGCCCCCTCCCCTGGTGCTGGGATGCAAGAGCCTTACCTGAGTGACTGTCCGACATATTTTTAGCCCCTTGTCATGGGTCCCGTCGTCGCCATTACGCTCTGTCTCATCCTCAGAGATGCGGGAGTCATCAGCATGAAGATCCACAACAGCCTCCTGCCCCGCCAGGGGTTTGATGTCGGGGATGAGGCTCTGGGACACAGATACCCCCCCACCCCGTTACACTGGGCCCATGTCTACTCCCACCTTAAGGTGTCTTATCCTCCCTTCCCTGGCTCCTCCCACCTCACCTTGAGTGACTCAGTGGTGATACTGATGGAAGGTTTCTTCTGTGTGGTGGCTGTGCTCGCTCCCCAACGTCGTTTCCGACTAGGCTGGCCCCCCTCTGTGTCACTGTTTCCAGCTGGCACCCCCTTGGTAGCTGCTGTCCCCAAGAAATAGGACCCAACAGTTAGATGGTCTCAGGACCTCTGCTAGTTCACACCATAACACCCACAGGTTACCTTTGGCTGGAGTATGGTAAAAGGTTAATTTAAGGAAATCATATTTGGGGACTAGGGAAACCATGGCTTCAGAGTGAACAATAAAAGGGCAGCAGTCCCTTCCTGACACATGGAAACTACTAATCTCTAAAAACAACAAGAGAAGGGTAGCTTGTTTGGTTGGCAGTTTAAACTTTTAGTTGTAGGTAGTAATATCTGAAGTAGTGGGGAAGAAAAACTGAGGATGACACGGGAATGCAGAAGAAACAAGACCACTAGGGGATACTAAAATCTAAGTAGACTTAATTGAAGATCATGATGTGATCTGGTATGTATGTATTTATGAGACAGAGTCTCACTTTGTTGCCCAGGCTAGAGTGAGTGCCGTGGCATCAGCCTAGCTCACAGCAACCTCAGACTCCTGGGCTCAAGCAATCCTCCTGCCTCAGCCTCCCGAGTAGCTGAGACTACAGGCATGCACCACCATGCCTGGCTAATTTTTTCTATATATATCAGTTAGCCAATTAAATTCTTTCTATTTATAGTAGAGATGGGGTCTCGCTCTTGCTCAGGCTGGTTTCGAACTCCTGACCTCGAGCAATCCATCTGCCTCGGCCTCCCAGAGTGCTAGGATTACAGGCGTGAGCCACCACGCCCGGCCTCTGGTCATCCTTTAAGTTAATTTTCCCACTACAGATTGATAATTTAAGTTATAAACATCTATTATACCTTGCAATCTAGAATTCCTCATTGGGAAAATGTTAAAAATATTGTTTTGGGTGTGGGGAATTTCATTTCCTCAGATGCTCTTAGAATAAAGCATCAGCTAGTAAGCATTCCATAGGAGTCCCTCAAACTCACTCCTGGTTCTGAGTGCCAGATATCTGAAAGAATAACTGCCTCTAAGACTACATGGGAAATGGTCTGACACACCACATGGTGTATCTCATTAAAATGTGACTAGGGAAATATGACAGGGATTGTCTAAAGTTCTAAATTTCAAAATGGAACCCTATATATAAGAGGCACATTTGCCAGGCAGAGTAGGCAGGGTGGGAGGGGGTGACCCAAGAATGTCACTGAGAATGAGAATCTATTTCTCAATGAATGCTATTTTTTGGTATTCCAGACCTTTATCAGGGACTTGGGGCTGACTTACAGACAACGGAGATCTTCCTCTTGAATGATTTGGGCAGCGAGCTCTGTATAGAGAAGAAAAGGGGGGGAAAAAGAGAAAGAGAGACACCCCACAGAGAGGGGGGAAGGAGGTTAGATGGGGTAGTCTTAGTATAGGCTCCAAAGACATAGACAGAGAGACAGAGAGAGAGAGAGGTAGAGAGACACAGAGACAGACAGAGACCAAAACAGAAGCGGCAAACGGCAAAAACGAAGCAGAATCAATGCAAGTTAGAGGGAAAAAAATAAAACCAAACATCACAGTAGGGGAAAGTCATCTAGTCCACACCACACCTATGTATTAGCTTTACCAGAAATAAGCTGGAAGAGGAATTCAGTAGCCCCCCATCCCTGGTGATCATGCCCTCTTCTATCATCACTATGGGTCGAGAGGACACCAAGCCCAACAAGCTGTGCCCAGAACTCGGTTCATTTAGTCCTCCTAGGTGCTTCCTTGCTAACTCGAGGAAAACATGAGGAAACAAGGAAAATGAACTTTGGATGGCAACTTCAACAAGGCAATTCTCCTCCCTTCCTCAATGTCCAGCCTGATGCTGACAATGCCTTTGAAATGCTTGGACAGCAGACGGTCATTTCCAGATTGCCCAGACCCCCACCACAGTGTGGAAAGGCACCAGACCCACTGGAGATGAGGCTCCTGAGCCAAGTGCCAGCAGAAAGAACTTAAAGGTATCTTTTTGGTAAAGGAAGGTTTTTATGGAGGGCAGACCATCCCCAGGGAGATTCTCAGACTTTCCAACCACCAACTGTAGCTCCCGTAGAGCCTTACTGTTTGCTCTCCGACCAGGGCTGGAGCCTTAGGGGCTCTGCCAAGGACTGGAAGACAGCTTTGGGGCAAGTTTCTGCCCAGTCAGTGGGAGAAAGACTATGAAGAGGCCACAAAAAAGGGGGGGGGGAGGAGAAGAGAGATAAAAGGGGGACAGAGCATTTTTAGATTTAGGTGCTTATTTCTGGAAAAACTAAGACCACCCTACCACCCTTCTAAAGGGTAGGGCAGAACCCTCTTGATGAAATCCCTTTTCCCCATCCACCCTCCAGCCCCGTTTGTGTCGTCTAACCAAGTCTCCTTGGTCTCTGTTAAGGGCCAGCCTGACCCCTAGCCAGGCCGCTCTTGATGGGTAAGTTAGTGAGAAAAAAAAAAGGTCTTAATTAAAACAGGAAAAACATGAACCAAATAAATAAATAAATTCAATAAAGAAATCAGAAAAATAAAGATAAGAAAAAAAATTAAAATAAAAGATTAAAAAAAGAGGAAGAAAATAAAGAAGAAAATAAACTAGGAATATGACAAATGTTCCAGGTACCATCTCACACCTGGGATCTTCAGTTCAGCCAATCGCACCTCACTGTGTACTGTATCTAGTCAACCGCCGGTCCAATCAGAATGAGCCCTCCCTGCTAGGCGCTGTGCAATTGGTGGGGGGTTGGGTTGGCAAAAAAGGTGGGCGCACGGCGTGGTAGTCAGCACGGCACTGCCAGAGTCCTCCCAGGGGCGCAGGGGGGGCGGGAGGGAAACGTGTGGGGGAACGCTGCCCAGTTTCCATGATGTCAAGACAGTTCACTGGCGGTGACCAGGCTCAGCGAGGGGTAGAGGGGGGAAAAGGGGCAGAGACATCAGTCCTGGCCCTGTAGGGGCATCATCTTGCAGTCCCTGATGAGATGGCCTCTGAGTAGCAGGAATGATCCTTGCCTTTTATCGTGAGAGGCAGGCAGGACCTTATGTCCAATAAGTGGCAAGCTGCAGCAATAACACCACCCAATACTTGGATCCAGGTGATGACTCCAGAGTCCCTTTCTCCTCTGCCTGTAACTGAGGAGGGGGTCCTCTCACTGAGTAGGATCATGGAGCCTCTGATGAAAGCAGTCTGGGGGTAGTAGGTGAATATCCCCAGGACCTGGAGACACTCAGCAGCAAGGTCAGAATGCTTTTCTTCTTAGAGTTGTGGGTGGCATCTCCTCAGGGACTCCAGCTGAGATAGTGGTTCCAGTCAGGTAGATGAATGAGTCCCTGCCTCCAGGGATGGAGGAGAAGTTGGAGCAACCAACATGCTGCCCTTCACCATGGACAACAGGGACCAAAGGAAAGTCCATCTGATGATCAAGTGGTGATACATGGGCTGGGCTGTCATCAGCATTAAATCCCTGGGGCTCAGACCCTAGACTCCTCTGCAGGTTCCTAGTCGTCACAGCTTAAGCAGAGGGCCCCACTCAGTGTTTTACAGCATGGCACTGTGATCACAAACATTGACTTTTTAGGAGGTCTTGGCGCCCTAGATGGGGATCCCAACAGTCTGTAGCAAACAAGGCAACCCACAGTCCTCAAAAGGGCAAGGGCATGTGGGCAGATGCCCCAGCACTGGCACAAGCTCTTCTTGGGGTGTCCCAAGAAGGGAGATGATGCAAGTCCACCCCTTTCCAAATGCTTTTTGCTTTTTCAATATAAGTCTCTCCAGAACAGTGCTCTTCTTGGCCCCCTGATGTAAGCAAGACAGGGAGGCAGAAGGGGGCCCATCACAGGAGCCCATATACATGCCCCCCTCTGGCCAAGACACCTGGATAGCAGACTTGGCTCTGATTGGGCAGCTCAGTAGCAGCGGGTGGGTCCAGAGGAAGAGGCGGCATCAGCGATTGGCCAGTTGGGCAGGGTTATATTTTACGGGCGGATTACCGTACATGAGGTACTTGGACAAAGTTTTACGGGGAAGAAGGACCTTGTAATAAATAATATTCTGCACATCAAATCACTTTCACCGGCCCCCACCCCCGCAACACACACCAGAGAAAGGCTACACACACAACAGTCCCTCCCACCCTGTTACCCCACTCCCAAACCCAACTACTTCTTTCTTTATCACTTTAAGAGCCAAGAAGACTTCGCTGGCTCTGATGGGGGGAGCCCATTGAATTGGGTGCAGGACACAGATAATAGAAGGGGCCTTCTGGAACACCACAAGTGCTGGCTTCTAAGTAGCTACAACTCTACAATGAGACCACTGGGGGGCAGATGAGGAACAAAAATTCCTCAGCATGGCTGGTTCAGTGAGAACAACCAAAGCCCACTAGATGGCGTTGGGCTCCATCAGGCTTACAAAAAGGAGGGAAAGCTAAAGTTACCATGGGGAGAAGCTTGGGATGATAGCAGGAAAAACTGCACCTGGGTCTTAGATAAAGGGCCATTATCAGATTTTCCAGTTAGTTATAAACTTCTAGGCGTCTGGACTGCACTACTTCCCCAACAAGGAAAGAACGAATGAACCCTGTTCCCATCACAAGGGGTCTCCCTTGCTAAACCAGCGAATTCTCTCTTGGCCCTATCCTGGTCTAAGGCCCTGCCTCATCCCTTTTTTAAGTTATCCCATTGTGTAAGAGGGATCACCAGAGAGGTCTACTCTTTCCCCTAAGTCCACTTCTGCCCACCCACCCCAACAGGTGGCTTGGATGTTTACCTCTTTCTTCTCCTCATCTTCAGCACTGCCTTCTGGGCGCTCATCATTGCTGACTTGGTCTGCAATAGGCATGGGAGGCTCTGCAACATCATTTTCAGGTCTGTTTTCACTTGTGTCCATGGTCACTTCCTCCTTCTCCTCACTGACAGGATTCGGAAAGGTTGGGAGGGAAGGGCAGGGAAGAACCAAGGGGAAGAGAGAGCAAGACGTCAGCTTTTGGGCCAGGAACCCCCCATGCCTCATCACTTGGGTGAGATTGCAAGGGATGCTTTTCAGATTAAGACTAGAGACCTAGTCCCCACGGGAAAAGTGGGAAACCATTTTCCTTGGGGAAAGAGCATGGCTTATAGCAACCATATCCACCCACTGCCCAGATGGGATAAAGCTGTTATGTGTGGGGTTAGGACTCTACCTATTTTTAGGCAGTAACTCACCAGAGTACTCTTATATGAAAGGAGAAACACCCTCCCTCTGGAAATGTCCCTCAAAAGTGACTATGTTTGGCTACAA
The DNA here is from genome assembly GCA_008750895.1 of Mirza zaza. NCBI lineage: Eukaryota > Metazoa > Chordata > Mammalia > Primates > Cheirogaleidae > Mirza > Mirza zaza. The sequence continues at coordinate 27,520 of VSMD01038121.1, read as the reverse complement.
CCCTGTGGCCTCCCTATCCCCTGGCCAGAGGCACCTTTATGTAGCAAAAGTGCATGAGAAACTCAGGGAAGCCCCAGTCCTTAAAAGACAAGAAGAGCCATGGCTCTGGCAAATGATCCGACCTGTGTTTAATCAACTGCTTAATAAGTAAAGGCCTGCTGGCCCACAGGATCTGGAGACACCAGGAACGGAGAAAATGGTGGGGGTGGGGGCTGCAGGGAGAAAGTAGGGCTGGTGAAGGTTCAAGCTTCAACAAGGACCCTCTCTAATCCAAAAGGAAAAACTAAAACTACTGAAGAGAATATGAACACTCAGAAGAATCAGGCCGCTTTTACCTGCTCAGAGGTGTAGGAACTGTTCTTACATTCAGCTTTCACCCAGTCTCTCCCACTCCCTCATTCCAACTTCCAAGAGATAAAGACAGCAGGCCTCCCAGTCAGGACACACCCTCCCCCACACCAGGCAGCTTCCCCCCACAAACACTGAACCCACTCCCCCACTCTTAATCATACATTTCAGGCAAAGAACCCCAGAGATTCACTTTAGATAAACTATCTTCCCACCTTCGTTTTGTCTTCATCCCCAACTTCTATCTCAAATCTCACCCCCTCTACCACCCAAACACTGGGCAAAAAAATCAAATCAAGACGATGAGAGGCCTAAGTCTTATGAGAGGGGAAAGCAAGCCTCCCCAGGCCGATCACCACCAGAAAGCTCAGCATTCCCAACAGACTGACTGACACTCAGAGGTCAGAAGAACCTCCCTAGAGCAGTCAGGGAGGGATGCATGGGCTAGGGGGAGGGGAAAATCGGAACTGTGCCCCCAGCTAACAGGCCCCCACAGAAACACGCGGTGGAACTGCTTAAATCTACAGAAAAGGCTTATCGGAAAAAATACCTTATTTTCCCACACAGAGAGGGCAAGTGGGGCCAATTAGAAATCGGGCAGGAAGGACAAAGGGGGAAAGCAGAATGACTGAAAACAAACCAAAACGAAAGACGGACTGAAAGCCACGGGGAAGAGAAGGAAGATGAGGGGAGCTAGAGTGGTGGGGAAAAGGCATACACGGAAATGTGAAGCTCTCACCCTTCTTTGCTTTCTGATAACATGATTTTTTTTCTCCCCCTGGAAGTGCTGTTTATCCCTTTCTGGAATGGAAGAAATAATAAAAACCAAACAAAAAAAATCCTAAAAATTTTTAAAAACCACCTTCCTTGTCCCAAGATCCCATCACCTCCTCCCCAGCCACCCGATCCAGAGAGAGAAAATCGAGATGCAGCAACTGGGGATCCAAAAAATGGTAAATGGAAGGGGAGGTGGTGGTGGTGCGGGGAGGCTAACATAGATCTGGCTTTTAAGAGATAAGCGTTAAGTCCTCACGGCAAACCCCGAGTTCGGCTGGATTGGTCTCTCTGGAGAAGGAGGAGGAAGAGGGCCAGGCTGTTGGTAGTGGCTGGCTCTATTGTATTGGCGGAGCGGCAGCGATCAGCCGGAGACATGCAGGGGAGCCATCTTGCCACTTACCCAGCAGCCCGTGTGTGCGGATGGGGGAGGGCCCTGCTGCAGCAGGGGAGGGGAAAGAAAAGAGGGAGGGAGCTTAGCGAGCAACGTTCTTATCCTCTGGCAGTCCACAGGGAGCTGACTGCTGGCTCTAGAGGCCTGGCCTTCTTTTCTCAGGTTACAACAGCTACAGAGGCCTAACCCCACAGGGCAATCATGCTCCCTCTCAGTCTTCCCCGGGGGCAGGGGAGGGGGCTGTGTGGATGACATGCAAAGTTACAGCTGTTTGATTCCAGAGACTAGAAGGCAGGCAAATAGCAGACTTGGGAGTGAAAAAAGATTAAAGAGAGATAAAGCCAAAGTTGAAAAATGATTAAAGAAGAAAGATAATCAAAGCCTCCATTCCTCTCATAGAAAGGAGGGGCATAAGCAGTTTTATGTGCCCACCACCCTGTACCCAGGAAGCCAGGCATGGAACACAGATTGAAACCACATCAGCCAGTCAGATGCTCAAGGTGGGGAGGTGGGATGGGAACTGTTACTATTAAATCACGATAGTATCTGGCTGCTCATCCCAGGCAAAGAGCACATGTTACTACACCAACCTGTCCTTTTCCAGGGATGGTAGAGTTAAGTGGATAAACAAGTAGAGTTCTTTTCTGAATTACCCATGGGGGGAGGGTGGGTGTCTCTGAAGAGATGACAGACAACTTTGTTTCATAGAGTCTTTAATAAGGTCGCCCTGCCCCAGGGTCCACTGCAGTCAGAAAGGAAAAGGATAAACAGGGCAAGGGGACCTTGGGTAGCTGAAGCTTGGGCTCCAAGGTGAGAGCTCTGAAGGAGATAAGACAGTAAAGTGAGAGAGCCATTGTATGGGGCAAGTGAGAGGGAGATCAGCTGGGTAGAAAGTTATTGGGAACTAAGCAGAAAATATTAATCACGGGCACCTTTACCAGACCAAATGTGAAGTGGGAAACAAACCCTAACAATTCGAAAAGCACTCAGTAGATACGCAAAATGCTTAATTTGTTGACTGCCAAGGTTCTCCTTTTATATCCTACTGGGAGTAGAGATTTAACATTAAGACAAGCTTCTGAGACCTTAACCAAAAGCTCAGTATCTCGTGTGCAACACTCAAGCTTTTAACTAGGAATGAAAATTTCCCAGTGCTGCTTAAAATCTTAAACTTACATGCCAACCACATGCTAAAGTGGATGTGTTTACATATTACTTTAAATGTCCCCTTTCACATAGCGGTCCCTGTCTGCTCAGATTAAGAGCACTCTGGAGTGCCTAATCCTGGCCCTGGACCCACCCTCTTACAAACTGTGTGATACTACTCAAGTTCCTGGTCCTCTCTGGGTTTGTTTCTTTATCTGTAAAGTGGGGACAATAACAATATTCATCTTATGAACACTATAGTAAGTTGTTAGCTCTTAAGAGTCTGGCTCGGATGACACCTCAAGTCAGAATATACATAAAACATGCATATACTCTATAGGCCATTATCTCATTTGATGCACCTCTGGAGCTTTTTTTTTTTTTGAGACAGAGTCTCGCTTTGTTGCCCAGGCGTCATCCTAGCTCACAGCAGCCTTAAACTCCTGGGCGCAAGCAATCCTTCTGCCTCAGCCTCCTGAGTAGCTGGGACTACAGGCATGCACCACCATGCCCGGCTAATTTTTTCTATATATTAGTTGCCCAATTAATTTCTTTCTATTTTTATAGTAGAGACGGGGTCTCGCTCTTGCTCAGGCTGGTTCTGACCTCCTGACCTCGAGCTATTCACCTGCCTCGGCCTCCCAGAGTGCTAGGATTACAGGCATGAGCCACCGCGCCGGCCCTGGAGCTTTTTTTGAGTTTCCTCAAAAAGCAGATGGCTCATTCTCTGATACAAAGCCATTCAGTGATTGACTTGACAGGTTTTCAGCAATGCCCTCATGGTCCTATATAATAACCGTTACTTTACTTGTCCTCCACCTCCACCCTGCAGAATTCCTCAAGGGTAGGGACCTCCATCCCTTAGCCCAAGAGCCTAAAACAAAGAAATGTTCCACAAATATTTCTAAATTAGGGTGCCATTGTGGATACTAAGTGAATACTTACTAAATGCTTGATGACCTAAAAGTTTCCTTCTTGAAATTTTTTTTTGGATAGAATCCTCACAGAGAATGTTATTCCAAAGAAAATGTTACCTTCACACATCCTCAAATAAATGTTCCCTGTCCATTCGCATTGTCCTATAATACTCTCAGTTGCTAATATGCTGCTTCAGAAGTAGCTTATTTGAAATTTAAAAAGGGGGGGGGGTCGGGGGAAAAAAAGTAGCTTATTTGGAGGAAGAATTTTCTGTTATTGGAAATTCTGTTTCCTTTTTTTGAGAATAAGGGTGGGCACGGTGGTTCACGCCTATAATCCTAGCACTCTGGGAGGCTGAGGCAGGTGGATCGTTTGAGCTCACGAGTTCAAGACCAGCCTGAGCAATAGTGAGACCCATCTCTACTAAATATTGAAAGAAATTACTTGGACAGTTAAAAATACACATAAAAAATTAGTGGGGCATGGTGGCATATGCCTGTAATCCCAGCTACTGGGGAGGCTGAGGCAGGAGGATCACTTGAGCCCAGGAATTTGAGGTTGCTGTGAGTTTGGCTAATGTCATGGCATTCTAGCCTGGGCAACAGAGTGAAACTTTGTCTCAAAAAAAAAAAAAAGAATAAGAATTTTACCACATCCTCTTTGGTCTTCTTAAGACATAAAAGGTTTGTGCTTTCTATTTCCCCATGATCAATTCCATGGGATCCAAGAATTCCTGATTTTATTTTCAGAAGATTATTAGGAATAATTGAAATTGTTTAAAAAGTAGACTCCATCTACTTGCAGAATCAGTCCCAAAGCCTTGTTATAGCTATGTCGGAGCACCACACAGCTTTTCTTTGAAATCTCTTTCTGACAAAAGGCATCTCCATTCCCCCTTATTTAAGTTCTTGGACAAAAATATTTCTGAAATCTTTGAAAAATCTATGAAATTGCACAGGGAATAAAGGGTAATGATAGGGCTGGGTGAGGTAGCTCTCGTCTGTAATCCTAGCACTCTGGGAGGCCGAGGCGGGCGGATCACTCGAGGTCAGGAGTTCGGAACCAGCCTGACCAAGAGCGAGACCCATCTCTACTATAAATAGAAAGAAATTAATTGGCCAACTAATATATATAGAAAAAATGAGCCGGGCATGGTGGCGCATGCCTGTAGTCCAGCTACTCAGGAGGCTGAGGCAGTAGGATCGCTTGAGTCCAGGAGTTTGAGGTTGCTGTGAGCTAGGCTGACGCCACGGCACTCACTCTAGCCTGGGCAACAGAGTGAGACTCTGTCTCAAAAAAAAAAAAAAANAAAGCCGGGTGCGGTGGCTCACGCCTGTAATCCTAGCACTCTGGGAGGCCGAGACGGGCGGATTGCTCAAGGTCAGGAGTTTGAAACCAGCCTGAGCAAGAGCGAGACCCCGTCTCTACTATAAGTAGAAAGAAATTAATTGGCCAACTAATATATATAGAAAAAATCAGCCAGGCATGGTGGCACATGCCTGTAGTCCCAGCTACTCGGGAGGCTGAGGCAGGAGGATTGCTTGAGCCCAGGAGTTTGAGGTTGCTGTGAGCTAGGCTGATGCCATGGCACTCACTCTAGCCTGGGGAACAAAGCGAGACTCTGTCTCAAAAAAAAAAAAAGGGTAGTGATAGCTATCCATAATTAAACAGCACACAAAGCATTAGTAGTCCAGAAGAAAAGGATAGAACTACTTGGAGACTGAGAACATCACATTACAATTCATTTGTGAATATGAATGAGACCAGAGAAGCAAATGGAAAAGGAAACTCCTACTGGCATGTATGTTTAAATTTTAGTTATATGACTCATGAGGAGATGAGGAACTGATGTGAAAAGTCAATAAATAGCAGGACTTGGTACCTTTAGGAGCACACTAGTTCCAACACAGCCAGGAACAGTATGATTTGGGGGTGGGGGGGGTATGTCTTTAGATGCCAATTTCTCAGTAAGCAAACTCTATTGGTAACAAATTCTGTTTCTTAAAATTATGCATCATTTGGGATATTGGCATCGTAGGTCCCCTGGGGAATATCAATTACACTGTCATACTGCCTTAAAGAACAGTTTCCTTCCTCCTACACAGGCAAAAGGACAAATATGCATAGTACCAAGAGCCTAAAGTTGCTATTGCCTGCTAGGTTGTGTACACAAGAAGGTTGTATTTTGAAAAATTCAGGTCTGAATTAATTATAGCTGAATGAATGATACAACTGCCCCCCCCACACAGCTTTTTCTCCTGTAATTTTTTTTTTATAATGTGAAAAGAGAGTACCACTATTTTCTGCTATATGAGGACATTTTTCTTATATCCATAGTAGGCAGAAGACAGAATTTTGGAACAGGGCTCAACTGAAACAGGACTGAGGCTCACAAATTCCTGCTCCAAGCAATGAAAAAGACACCTTACCTCATAAATTTAGAATTCTTCAGGCACAGTCAGAATCAGAATGGATTTAACCAAGCACAGCAAAAGTTAGGCAATCTCTTCCAAGTGGTGAGAAGTCCTTGAGGTAGAGTCTAATTTTTTCTTTTTTAACACTTTCCTACTCTGTTTTTAAAAGTCATGTGACTTCTTGTTGAGACAGACAGGAAAACCAAGGTTAAGCCACAAATGGTCTTTTCCATTTAGCGCTGTTGATCCCACTTTTAAAATTGGCCAGGGCTCTAGAGGGCTGTCAGGCTGAACACTAGCACTTCAGAGGCATCAAAGACCAAGAGCAGTGTTGTGCATTAGCTGTAGTAGGGCCTCCAGAAACGTAGGCAAACTGCTCAAAGATTCATTTTACCAAATCCAATGTCAGAATAGCATATGGATTTAGGTCTTTGGGTATGTCTTATTATTAGGCTGTTGAACAGACCATCTAGTAGGGAGGTAGAAGGAAAGCAGTAAGAGGGATATGTGTGAGCTATTCCTGAGTGCAGACTGTGTTTCTCTTCTACAGACTGCTCGACTGAAGCTTGCCTAGACAACAACAGACAATCTTAGTATTTGCCCAAGGTGTCCCACTTGCCTATCACCTTATCAAAATCAGTGTGACTAGATTATCTGTCATAAAATGAAAATCAAAGCCACCTTTACCTAGGGAGAAAAACCTCCATGACTCCAAGCTTCATTTACCCTGGATTTGCATGGGAAAGTCCAAAAAATAGGTACTTCAAAACAACATAAAATGCCTTTCTGTTTGCTAAGATCTCAAAAACCCACAGAACTTTAAGGCTAGCAAGGAGCTTTTCAGAAAATCACTTGCTTCTCAAAGTGTATAGGAGGCAGTTCCCCATGCCCAATTAGTATCAGGCTGTCAATTCCCACGTCAAAACTGCCATTTTACAAAGGGCAGGCTCCATAGAATAGGGGAAGGCAGGTATTATGTTTGGTTCAGGGATACGGAAGGGAAGATGTCACCCCATTTCCTCATCGATGGTGTAGCTGAGGAATCCTGAACACCTTCCAGATTCCGCTGAGTTTTCACTTTATGGTCCTAGAAGAAAAACCCTTTTCCAAAAGATAATATGCCAATCCCAGAAAGGAAAAACAAAAACTTTCCAAAGGAAATAGAGTGAACTTTTTGGCTTCCAAACCAAAAATGTAATGGCCACAAGATGGCAGTAGAGGCAAGAATATTAGAATGGACAGTAGCAAGGGTATATCCAAGGCAAAAGCTCTATAGTAAGAAGTACAAAACTATCATTAAAGTCACAAGGAAATGAGATAAATCATGTCACCTGCCCACCACCCTCCAAAAATCAGAGTTAAAAGGTAATTTAAAGCTCTCAGAACAGCATAAATTATTAGACTATTATATATAGGGAAAAATTATACTGGTAGTATTAGTGTTGAAATGACATAAAAACGAGTATGGAACAACTTTAAGCCAACTGTCTACATAGGACATTCTTCAAAGCAGTTCAGGAATCCTGATGTCTAAAAGCTAAGCCTCTTATTCCCACAATGCTTCATTTTTTTCATTTCCCATAAGACTCTGAAGCCAGGAATTTTGGTTGAATGGCTTCTTAATTTACAATACCTAGTTCAGAATGAATAAATTACATATTCAATTACGATTTTAACCTGATGTAAGAGTATTTCCCGGGCCTGGCGCAGTGGCTCACGCCTGTAATCCTAGCACTCTGGGAGTCTGAGGCAGGAGGATTGCTCAAGGTCAGGAGTTTGAAACCAGCCTGAGTAAGAGCGAGACTCTGTCTCTACTACAAAACAGAAAGAAATTAATTGGCCAACTAAAAATATATAGGAAAAAAAATTAGCCAGGCATGGTGGCGCATGCCTGTAATCCCAGCTACTCAGGAGGCCGAGGCAAGAGGATCACCTGAGCCCAGGAGTTTGAGGTTGCTGTGAGCGAGGCTGATGCCACGGCACACCAGCCCAGGCCGCAGAGTGAGACTGTCTCAAAAAAAAAAAAAAAAAAGTATTTTTCTAGGACTTAATATGAGGATTTAAAAAGTCACATTAATTGTATAAATGGTAAGATCAATCAAAGGGTTTCAGGGGCCCAGGAATAAACTTCTGACTTGATGGAGACTTCACATTTTGTTGTACTGTATGCTGTGAGAACTAACTAGGATAGACTGTAATTAATAAAATGACAAGTAGTAATCAGGGAAAACGCATGAACTTAAAAACAGTACTCAGCTGTGCCTCTCTTTATAGACCCTCAATATCCTTTATTAAACTGGGTTCCTGGGTAAACATGAGTTGAAGACTGAGGTAAGATACCCTGAGTCAACCCCTTATACGCTCTTGAGTGTGGAATCAGAAGCCTTTGTTTCCTACACCTCAAAGGAGGTGACTATTTTGGCTTGGATGATCCCAGATGTGTTTTTCTTAAGTCCTGACCACTTTTCAGACCACCTTGAAAGTTCTGGTGGCAGCTCCCAACATAGCAATTGAAGTCTAGCCTTTGTCCAGATAAAGTTCTGCCTTCAGGTTTTAAAAGGAACCTACAACTGCTTAGTCAAAGAACCAAAGGGAGCAAAGAAGTATCCCACACCTGTAGTTCCTTGTTATACCCCAGTTGGCACATATCACTTACACAGAATGATGAATCCTTTCCAATTCTGGTAGATGCGAGGTCTGAGTCTCTGAGGTTTGGGGCTGTGTGGCAGCTGGTGGCTCTGCCTCTTCAGCTTCACACTTCTTTGGGCTCCCCTGTCAGGAGACAGCAAAAACAAAAATAGCGAAGTACTTAAATCTGTTTGGTTCTTTTTCTTCAACCTGGAGCTAAAAAAGGGCAGCATAGGACATACACGGCAATCAGCCCCACACGCAGCCCTCTGTATCTTTACATCATTTTAGAACATAAAATGGAATATGGCTTAAAATAGGTACTTTAAGAATTTCTACACCAGTATTCATTTTAATAGAATTTTGTTGTTTTTTTTTTTTTTTTGAGACAGAGTCTCACTCTGTTGCCCCGGCTAGAGTACCATGGCATCAGCCTAGCTCACAGAAACCTCAAACTCCTGGGCTCAAGCAATCATTTTGCCTCAGCCTCCCAAGTAGTGGGACTACAGGCACGCACTACCATGCCTGGTTAATTTTTTCTATATATTTTTAGTTGGCCAATTAATTTCTTTCTATTTTTAGTAGAGACAGAGTCTCACTCTTGCTCAAGCTGATCTTGAACTCCTGACCTTGAGCAATCCTCCTGCCTCGGCCTCCCAGAGTGCTGGGATTACAGGAGTGAGCCACTGCACCGGTCTATAATTTTTGAGAGAACTTAGAAAAGGCTTCCTTTTTGGCAGATTAAAGGAAGAACTGACCCTGAGGGCCCTGGAGATAAGAACCCCCCTTCTCAGACTCATGCAGAGTTTCCATGAACAAGGGAGTTAACTGGAAATGACTTAAGTAGGATTAACAGGTACCCCCAACCCCCTACATTTCTATTGCATCCTGTAACTTTTTACAAGGTTTCTTTAAGACTTTTTGAACCAGACTAACTTTTCAGTTGCACAGCTAAGACAAAAGAGAAAATCCTGCTTAATCCTCCAACTCCCTCTAGAGTGGGGTTATAATAGCCTACCCGCTCAGGCTGTAACCTCTGGGTCACATGCTTTTCAGTTGGCTCAGGCTGGCTCAGGCGCCTCATTTGGATAGAGGATGAGGAGATGGAAGTCCTCTCCTTTGGCTCAAGGACCTGAAGTTGTGGCACTGGTGGAGTTGCAACCTCCTGACCAGAAGAGGGGTCTTTGGTTTCAGTATAGCTGGTGCTGCTGTCCCTAGAGACGCCGGGGCTCAGAGACTAAAGAAATGAAATAAAACACATAATAAGGAAAATTATTGTATATGGTATATATTCAGTAGATCACAGAGTTTTCCAACTTCCACTGACCAAATTTAACACTTTGGATCTTTTTGTCCTTGTTTACTCCTGTTTGAGTTAGCAATCTCCTTGACTGCTTATTCAACAAATTATTAAGTTCTAATTAGGTGCTGGATCCTGTCCTGAGACACACAAAAAGGCATACCCATAACCCTCATCTAGTGGAGAAGATGAGTAAATGGATTCAACTTTCTCTGGAATCAAAGTGACTCAGAATATAAAAGGACCCCGTTTAGGAAATCAATGAATTGAAAATGAGACTCTGAAATCAGGGGAAGTCATCAGTGAATTGGGGGTTAAAGGAGCCTTTTCCTATTCCTGTCAGAAATCACAACAGCTTCTCCTGGGGTTGAAACACACTGGAGTACAGACAGAACATTAATGCACCTGGGATTCTCTCACACTCACTTTTCTGCTGTTGCTTGATGCTGAACGAGAACGTGAACGTGAACGTGATCTGGACTCTGATGTTGATCTGGAGCCCATCTTGGGTCTACTGTGAGGGTTGGCATGAGTACATGCCTGGGATACATTTCTCTGCTTAGATCTTGGAGGTGAGTGAGACTGAGAGCCTGAACTGTCAGGAGAGCGAGATCTTGATCTAGAACTGGAGGACGAAGATGAGGAAGACCGGCTAGAAGATGAATTAGCTGACTGTTTCAATCTGTGGCTTGGAAGAAGGGTATGAGAAGTTCTTCTGTCTTCCTTCTGTTCCAAAGATGGTTGTTTCAGAGACTCTTCAGTGATCCCTTTGGCTGGTGCTAATTCAATTTTTAGAGGGAGTGGCTGGGCAGATTTGTCGGACTCAGTTTCAAGACCCTTCTGAGTTGAGTATTCGGCCAGTGTGCTTTTCTGAACTAGAGGCAGGATACTCTCCTCTGGCACTTTCTCTGCTAGAAATTCTGCTTTGGTGCCTGCAGGACTTGACAAAGGAGACAGGCCTCTCACAGATTGGACAGTATGCTGAGCTATTAACAGCTCCCTGGTCTCAGTATCTGTATTAGGAGGAGATAACTGAATGAGGACAGGGGGGGCTGGACCTTCCACGGGCTCTACTTCTTCTTCACTCTGGAGTTGTGTATGAGATGGTGGAGAAGATGCTTCCTTGGTAAGTAAAGGTGGAGGAGTCTCCTCCTCGCTGGCAGTTTGCTCTGGCTGTAGCACAAGTGTAGCCTTCTCCAGATCTTCAGTCAATCGAGGAGGGGATGGAGACTTAGATTTTTCCTCCAAGCCTTGTGAAGATTTTATTTCTCTTTCTTCCTCCTTAAGGGGAGAAGCTGTTTTCATCTCTTTCTCCTGCTGCTGTCTGGCCAGATGACTTCTTCTAGCCTCTTCCTGGGATCTTGTAACTCTCCCTCCTCTCTCTAACCCCTCCTGTTCCTGGGATCTTACGGTTTTGGGTCTCTCATCTATTACCTCCTCTGGTTTTGCTTTGCGTATCTCTTCCCCCTCTTCTTCCTTAAACTGTTTCAGGACTGGTGCCTCCCTAGATTTTTGTCCCTCTTCTTCTTCCTCCTCCTCTTCTTCATCTTCCTCCTCTTCCTCCTCCTCCTCTTCTTCTTCCTCTGTCTTCAAATTTCGATCTGCTTTAACCCTCAGATTTCTAGAAGGTTTTTCTTGATCCTCTTCTTCCTCAGCAGCCAGGCTGCACTCAGAGAGCTTGGCTGCTCTTGCCTAAAAGAAAAGATACACAATGGCTCCCAATATATCCTCACAATCAACACAGGAGAAAAAGCATCTGATGATATACCCCTAGGAAGGGGAAATTCAATGATACATACTTTCGACAACAGAAACAGGTGTGACAATAGACAATCATGACTAATGTGGGCTCTTAGGGGAATCAAACTAGAGTGACCAAAGGGAATACAACAATGAAGCTGCTTCTAGTTTAACTTTTTTAGCTTCAAGTTTTTTTTTTTTTTGAGACAGAGTCTCACTTTGTTGCCCAGGCTAGAGTGCTATGGCGTCAGCCTAGCTCACAGCAACCTCAAACTCCTGGGCTCCAGCGATCCTTCTGCCTCAGCCTCCCAAGTAGCTGGGACTACAGGCATGCACCACCAAGCCCGGCTAATTTTTTCCTATATACATTAGTTGGCCAATTAATTTCTTTCTATTTATAGTAGAGACAGGGTCTCGCTCTTGCTTAGGCTGGTTTCGAACTCCTGACCTTGAACGATCCTCCCGCCTCAGCCTCCCAGAGTGCTAGGATTACAGGTGTGAGCCACCTTGCCCGGCCTAGCTTCAAGTTTTTAAGATAAAATATAAACAGAACATCTAGAAAGTGGGGGGGGGGGGGAACTGACCTATCACTTAATATGATTATTTTTTATCATTTTGGTATATTTTTTTCATTCTTTTTTTCCCATCACTTTTTGCATCATCATAATTACACTACCCATAACACTTTTGCACTGTGTTCACTTAATATCTTATCACATACCTTAAAGGTTTTAATTGAATAATTAATTATGTTCTACCTTGTCTAATAAGGTGCTTTAAGAATATAGACCACACTTACAACTTTCAAATTTAGGTTTTTTTTGTTTTTGTTTTTTTTTTTGAGACAGAGTCTCACTTTATTGCCCAGGCTAGAGTGAGTGCCGTGGCGTCAGCCTAGCTCACAGTAACCTCAAACTCCTGGGCTCAAGCAATCCTGCTGCCTCAGCCTCCCAAGTAGCTGGGACTACAGGCATGTGCCACCATGCCCGGCTAATTTTTTTCTATATATATTAGTTGGCCAATTAATTTCTTTCTATTTAGAGTAGAGATGGGGTCTCGCTCTTGCTCAGGCTGGTCTCGAACTCCTGAGCTCAAATGATCTGCCCACCTCGGCCTCCCAGAGAGCTAGGATTACAGGCTTGAGCCACCGCGCCCGGCCTAAATTTAGGTTTTTTAAAATATATATTCACTTAGAAATCTGAAGGCCAGAGCAGATCTTAAAAAAAAAAAAAAAAACCAGAAAGATAATGAAGAGGAGAAACATGATGACTATGAAGAAATCTAGAGAGACAGTAATTGTAAAACAGTTTGAGGAAGAAGAGAAAGAGATATCCAAAGCATTACTAAAGAGGTGATGGATGCTTTAGGAGGTATCTGTGTTACCTGTCTGACCCTGGATGATCGTCTTTCTCCTTTCCTTGGTTTCTCATCATCAGATTCACCTTTCTCTTCAGAAATAGAGGAGCTTTTTCCTAGCGAATAAAAGAAAATCAAGTCAAATTTATGACATGAGCACTCAATTGATGGCTTTTTAAAATCATGCTTTCTAAAATCCAACCAATTATAGCATATGAACTCATCACTACATTATCTATATACATTTTTTTAATTTCTATGCTGAAGAAAAGACAAAGCCCTAAGAGTCAGGGTCCTATTGATCATTCTTGCTGTGTATATCTAGAATATTTTCAACACTGCAAAGCCTATTTATATATTATAAATAACTCAAGTAAAATAACTTCCTCTTCAAATTTTCTAGCAGGGATGCACAAATACAAAGTGCACTTATTTATACAAAGTGTTTTCTTACTCTGAATAAAGCTTAAGACTTCACTGTGTGGCCAAAGGTTCTATGTCCATGTTTTTTGATTGCCTATTGCTATTACTTGCTAATTTCGAAGAAAATGTTATGGTTAAATATACAAGTCAATTTGTACAATGACACACTCAAGAAATAAGTACTTAGGCGTGGTGTCTCACGCCTGTAATCCTAGCATTCTGGGAGGCCGAGGTGGTGGACTGTTTGAGCTCAGAAGTTCAAGACCAGCCTGAGCAAGAGTGAGACACCATCTCTACTAAAAATAGAAAGAAATTAATTGGTCAACTAAAAACATAAAGAAAAAAATTAGCCAGGCATGGTGGCACATGCCTTTAGTTCTAACTACTTGGAAGGCTGAGGCAGTAGGATTGCTTAAGCCCAGGAGTTTGAGGTTGCTGTGTGCTAGGCTAACACCATGGCACGTTAGCCCAGGCAACAGAGTAAGACTCTTGTCCCCCCCCTCAAAAAAAGGAAAGAAGTACTTACATTAATGGTTTGTAGGGCCCTAAAGTTCCTAGAAATTACTTTAAGCCAACTGGACAGGACTTTAAAACTGGGTCCTCTCAATTATGTTTTATATACTAGAGCTCAAGGTGAGATTTCTTTTTTCTTCTTAGGGGAAAAAAAGTTCTATTAAAAGAAAGCTTCAAAACCACCAATCTAGGTCATCCTGAATAATAACTTCATTAAAACTGAAAGAGGCCGGGCATGGTGGCTCATACCTATAATCCTAGCACTTTGGGAAGCTGAGGCCAGGAGTTTGAGACCAGCCTGAGCAACACAGTGAAACCTTCACCTCTACAAAAATAGAAAAATTAGCCAGACATGGTGGTGTGCACCTGTAGTCCCAGGTCCTGGGGAGGCTAAACGAGGAGGATTGCTTGAACTCAGGAATTTGAGGTAGCAGTAAGCTATGATGACACTACTGCACACTAGCCCAGGCAAGAGAGTGAGACCCTATCTCAAAACAAAACAAAAACCCTCAAAGAAATTTTTACTCACATTCCATGAGGGAAGGTAACTGTGGGTAAATCACTGAAGTAATTTGAGTCTCAGTATCTTGACTGAGAAAAAGGAGGGGCCGCACTGGATGATAGTTCTAAGTTTCCTACCAGCATTAAAATATTACATAGAGTACCAATGCAAATATTGACAAGAATCAGTTTAGAACACAGCATAAGACTGTTATATTCCAGATACTTAATCAGCTAGACTGGCCTCAATTTTAACATAGTACGAAAGATTTAAATGATACACAAAACCACGTTCTATGCTAACAGTATTTAAATTGGTGCAAATAAAGCAGATGGTATGAGCTCTAACCCAAGATCTTCTCTCTCATTTCTATATCTTAATAATCTAAAATGAACTACGTTTTACTTCTGTAATCAAAAAACCAAAAACCAAAATGAAACTAATATAAAGAACTAGAAGACTACACATCTTTTACAACACTTTACTTTATGATCACTAAAGCGGACCTCTGAATACATATCATTTCATATTTGGGTAAATGAATAAAGACTTTGCATTATGATTTTATGTATAGGATATATGACTAGGATAAAGTGACAGGCCAGACTCTAGCAAACATTTGAAGACATTTGTAAAACAGTAGCGTAGTGGCTATAATAATCAATGATAATTTTGTAACTCAGTGACCCAAAACAGGTTAAATTATAAAATGAATAAAACCAAAAGAAAAGATAATAATTTTCATGAATTTTAACCAAAGCTCCTTTGCAAGTATAAGCAAAAGATGACTTATCTTAATTTAAACAAAAAGAAAAAAGAGGCACGTACAAAGTTGGTCAGAGATAACTATGTTAAACAAGGTCAAATGAGTGATTTACAGTTGCAATTTAAAAACTGGTATGTATAAACAAAAGCAACCTTTTTCTCAGTTTACCACCCATTGTAAACTGTATATTATTCGATTGGACTATGTTATTTTTGATATTGCAAAACTGCAGTGATAGGATTCTGGATGATTACTCCCCTGGAAGCACTTGAATAATAAGCCATCAAAGATATTTGGGAAAATGGGCAGGACTGTTCAGAAAGTTTTGGTCATCACTGTTATGCAAAAAAGTGAAAAATGGAGGAGACCCTCAGACATGAAACAAGGTAAGCAATACAAAATATAAAGAAGAGGTGAGGGATCTCTTTCTAATTTCTTGGAAGGAACTGATGTGATGCAGGCAAGCTTCTGGGAAAGGAGATATCTTCTATTACAAGCACACGGCCATACTGAGTGTCTTAAGGCAGATGTTAATAGCATGTGCAGTAACTAAGCACTTTAGCCAGTAGTGATAACAGGCTAATAAATATATTTCAGGAGCTGAAAAACAAGTCAGAGTGAATGTAAGATGTCCAAGAGTTCAAAGCCAGAAGCCTTCAGGAGAAAGGAAAAGGCGGCTGTTAGTGCAGGATGTATTAAAGTAAAGAATGCCTAAGGGCAAAATAGGAAAGTAGTTTCTTCATCTCAGAAAACAAATCCCTGGGGAGGATTTGTGGGACCCAAGTAAGGCACAGAAAAGATCACAGAAAAGCCTGTGGTCAAAGGGTAACCTTAGCTAATAATAAGAGAAGCAGGAATTAAGAGAACAGAGACCTGGTAATGATGCCAAACCTAAATGTGACTCATATTAGCTCTGTAAGTAATTTACCTAGCATTTCTCTAGAATCTCAGCATCCAGATTTAATACAAGACAAAGGAATAAGGGCTACATGCTCTGTAAGCCATGGGCTAGCTAATATCACCTGTGGCTATACCTTTGTTAAAGAATCAGTATTCTGGGCCAGGAGTGGTGGCTCACGCCTATAATCCTAGCACTCTGGGAGGACAAGGCAGGAGGATCATTTGAGCTCAGGAATTCAAGACCAGCCTGAGAGGCGTGGTGGCTCACCCCTGTAATCCTAGCTCTCTGGGAGGCTGAGGCGGGCGGATTGCTTGAGATCAGGAGTTCAAAACCAGCCTGAGCAAGAGCGAGACCCGTCTCTACTATAAATAGAAATTAATTGGCCAACTAATATATATAGAAAAAATTAGCCAGGCATGGTGGTGCATGCCTGTAGTCCCAGCTACTCGGGAGGCTGAGGCAGGAGGATCGCCTGAGGCTAGGAGTTTGACGTTGCTGTGAGCTAGGCTGATGCCACGGCACTCACTCTAGCCTGGGCAACAAAGCGAGACTCTGTCTCAAAAAAAAAAAAGACCAGCCTGAGCAAGAGTGAGACCCTGTCTCTACTAAAAAACATAGAAAGAAACTAGCTGGACAACTTAAAAAAAAAAAAATGGTGGTACATGCCTGTAGCCCCAGCTACTCGGGAGGCTGAGGCAGGACGACCGCTTGAGCCCAGGAATTTGAGGTTGCTGTGAGCTAGGCTGACGCCACAGCACTCTAGCCCAGGCAAAAGAGTGAGACTGTCTCAAAAAAAAAAAAAAAAAAAAAGAAAGAAAGAAAGAAAGAAAGAAAAAAAAAGAATTAGTATTCTGAATATTTTTAAATATTTTTGTATTTTCCTAGGTGAGCTCTTTTAGAAAAAATTAACTAAGGGCAAATAAGAATTTTTGGACACAGTCGTGATATAGAAGGGAATCCAGAAAACTTCTGATTATAGTAGGTGGATATGACTTCCAACACCTTGCAAAAATCTGAAGAAAAGTGGTAGAGAGAGAAAAAGTCAAGGGGGAAAGTCAGGGAGGATTTTATAAACCAATTCTTCCTTCCTATTTGGAATTTTGCCTACTGCATGTAAACAGGAGGCTGCTGGAATATAAGCCAAAGATCTTGATAAAAACTCCTCCTTCAGTTAGTTATTCACAAATTGAATTGGTCAACAGAATCACTTGGGGACTTTTAAAAATAGTGTAATCCCAGGACTCCCACTCCCTGAGATTCTTGGGGTAGGGCCCAGGAATCCACATTCTTAAACACAGTAATACTTAATAAAAATAAAATAAAATAAAAATCCTCAGGTGCCACTAGTGATTAGCAAAATGTTACTAGGAACCTTAATCAAAATCTTGTTATTGGCCAGGCGCGGTGGCTCACACCTGTAATCCTAGCTCTTTGGTAGGCCGAGGCGAGTGGATTGCTAAAGGTCAGGAGTTCAAAACCAGCCTGAGCAAGAGCGAGACCCGTCTCTACTATATAAACAGAAAGAAATTAACTGGCCAACTAATATATATAGAAAAAATGAGCCGGGCATGGTGGTGCATGCCTGTAGTCCCAGCTACTCGGGAGGCTGAGGCAGGAGGATTGCCTGAGCCCAGGAGTTTGAGGTTGCTGTGAGCTAGGCTGATGCCACGGCACTCACTCTAGCCTGGGCAACAAAGCAAGACTGTCTCAAAAAATAAATAAATAAATATCTTGTTATTAAAGAGAGAACCCCTGAACATCCAAAGCCAACAAATAAGCTGCCATTGCAATGATTTACTGGCCTATGGACAGTGGACCAACATTCCACACTTGAAAGAACCTGATTTCTGGGTAAACACTAGGGTTAATGCTGATCCAACTAAACACTGCTAGAACTCCAAGCTACCATTCCATTTGGGACCTTGACTAAATTTTGTACCACATCTACAATGAGATTCATATCTTAAGCCAAGATCAGAGGTAGAAAAGTTTATGGCATAAAGTACACTTAAAAGCACTTAAGGCAATTATTAGCTGTACTCTACAATTTACTACATTCATGTTTTCTAATTTATTTTTCACCTCTTTTTCTTTTACCTCTGGGTTCTTTTTTCTCTCCATCAATTATAGCCATGGGCAGATGCCTGCTGATGACATAAAGTACTAAAGAGACTAGTTGCCCTCACTCTACATCTTTGCTTTTGATACCTTAATTTTATTTCAGAATTCATTCCTCATTTTCATTTCAAACTACATTTAGAACTCAAGGCCGGGCGCGGTGGCTCACGCCTGTAATCCTAGCACTCTGGGAGGCCGAGGTGGGCGGATTGCTAGAGGTCAGGAGTTTGAAACCAGCCTGAGCGAGACCCCGTCTCTACTATAAATAGAAAGAAATTAATTGGCCAACTAATACATATAGAAAAAATGAGCCGGGCATGGTGGCACATGCCTGAAGTCCCAGCTACTCGGGAGGCTGAGGCAGCAGGATTGCTTGAGCCCAGGAGTTTGAGGTTGCTGTGAGCTAGGCTGATGCCACGGCACTCACTCTAGCCTGGGCAACAAAGTGAGACTCTGTCTCAAAAAAAAAAAAAGAACTCAGAGCCTCTCTTTTCTTAGAAAAAGAGAGGTCCCTATCAAATCATGGTCCTACTAAGAATTTTCAATGGTTCTCCCATTACCTATAAAATAAAAAAAGCTCATACTTACTGGTTTGGCATTTAAAGCTTTCTGTAATATCATCCCAATCCCTTTTAAAATGTTTCACTGACTATTCTCAAATATGAAATACTTTACTCTGGCTAGATTAGTCTACTTCCTCTCCTATAAAAATACCACATTTATTCCTATCTCTATGCTTTTGTTCTTTCCTAAAAATATCCTCTTTTCTCCTCTCTGCCAATTTAAATCCTATCCATTTCCAAGGCTCAGCTCAAATCCTATACCTCTATCATGAGGCTCTAACACCCAGGTCCCCAGAGCCCTTCTACTCTTCTGAATTCCTCTACATGCATATGTATCATTTATGTCACATATTAACTTCTATTGTTAGTTTTATGTGCAATTGTTTTCTCTCTATTATTATAGCACATTTTACAATGTGCTAATTCCCTTATACTCTAGTACAGAGACAAGTATGCAGCAGGAATTCAACAAGTATTTTCTGACTGACTTTTGAGGAAAAAGCACAGACAATTTACAGAAGAGTTTTCCCTTTCCTCTTGGCTTTATAATCAGGGGGGAAAAAAGTGCTAACAGCAAAGTGGATCAATTGAGGATCTACTACTCTTATATGTGGGGAGAAAATATATCCCTAAGAAACTTAAAAATTCCAAAGTGTTGGCCAGTATTAATTTATTAAAATGTTTCTAAAAATTTCCCTCTAGGTCTAAGACTATGATCAACAAAAATAGGCACTGAGAAAACTAGGACCTTAAAATCAGACTCAAAGGCTATTTTTCCTATCCTTTCAGAAAATTTCTTTCCCACCATTAAATATCACTTAGAAATCTATTTTCATAAAGTAATTCTGTATTAATCAGCAAAGCTGGAAATTTCCATACATTCTAAAAGCACTGATCATGGAGGATGCTCCTTAACATTAATGATGATTCAAAATACTTGATAACTTACACATTGGTTAAATATATCTACCAACCATCTGCATGCCTTATATACAGGTTAAATAACCCTTCCCTGAAATACTTGGAATCACAAGTATTTTACAATGTGCTAATTCCCTTTATACTCTAGTACAGAGACAAGTATGCAGCAGGAATTCAACAAATATTTTTTGACTGACTTTTGAGGAAAAACACAGACAATTTACAGAAGAGCTTTCCCTTTCCTCTTGGCTTTATAATCAGGGGGAAAAAAGTGGATTTGGAATATTTGCATTGTATTTACTAGTTGAACATCTGTAATTCAAAAATCCCAAATCTGAAATATTCCAGTGAGCATTTCATTCAAGTATCATGTGAGTGCTCAAAAAGTTTTGGATTTCAGATTTTGGAGCTTTTTGGGTTTTGGACTAGGAATGCTTAACCTGTACATGTTCTCCTCAGATAATACTCTCTTAGGTAGTTCCCAAAAGACAAAGGCTGTATTTATAGACTTTTGCTTGAGATACTATGCAAAATTGGGTGCTTAATATTTTTTACAGCCAGACATAGTGGACTGTAATCCCAGCACTTTGGGAGGCAGATGCAGGAATATCCCTTGAGGCCAGAAGTTTGAAACCAGCCTGGGCAACATAGAAAGACCCTGTCTCTACAAAAAATAAAAAAATTACTTAGGTGTGGTGGTACACACCTGCAGTCCTAGCTACTTGGGAGGCTAAGCTAGGAGGATCGCCTGAGCCCAGGAGCTAGAGGCTGTGGTGAGCTGCGATCACACCACTGCACTCCAGCCTGGGCGATGGAGAGGAAAAAAAGAAAAAGGAAAAATTTTTATAATCTTGTCCTAACCAATCCCACACACTAGGTTAGAGCACCCTGTAATATGCTCACATAATACTCTGCATTGCCTCCTACAGCACTTAGCACAACTATAATTAATTATTTATTTAATTTCCATCTCCTCGCTAGACTGTACATTTCTTAGGGCAGAGACTTGTCTTTTTCTTTACTATATTCTTAGTGCCTAGCACAATAGGCACTTGATAAAAATTTGCTGAACAAATTAATAAAACTGCAGCAGATGCCCAATCTAGGGGGATGACTGGATGTATAACACACAACATATACAACTGGTGAATACCAGAAAGAGTTGTACTGTTGCTAAATGCAGAGGTAGAAGATTCAAAGAGATACAGATGAGAAGAAAAATCATACCGCCTCATACAACACCAAGAAGGTAACACAACATATAAGTGAAAGCAGACTTCAAGGACATAACTTCCATGAAAAACAGATGTCAAATATCAATGTCACAGAATTTCCCTGGGACTTTTAGGGAGGCTTAGCATGAAAGGAGGCGTAACTACCTCCCCCCACCAACTACGCAGGATTGACAAAACAGCGCAGTGGGGAGGGAGATACGTACTGGGTGAATGTCTGCTGAGCTCCAGCTCTGGTCTCTCCAGGCTGCTCTGAAAGTCAGGAGGCAGCAGGGAAGCCACTCCCTCAGGATGGATCATCTCGTCCTCCGACTCAGCTGAAGCTTCTGCAAAGTACAGATTGGGTCGGGGCAGGGAGGGAGTGAAGGGCTCAGCATGTAGGAATATGTAGAGGTGCGAAGGAGATCAGGCAAAGTCACAGATACAGAGATACATACCAAAAAGACCACTGTACATAAAGAAAAAACATTCTAGGATTAAGCTCTACTTCATCTAAATGGTAGCTTAATTTATGTATAACTCTTCCTTTTGGCAGGAATCCTCTTCTAACAGGACATTCAAATTAAGTGTCCTCTTCCCTGACAAGAGTAAATAGTAATTCACTTGCTCCACAAACTACCAAAGCAAATAAGTAGCAGTTTCTACCTGACTTAGTCCTGAAATTGCCTAGTTAGACAGGCCTAGCTACTCGGTGACAGGGATAAGAATGAAGAACTCATTAGAAGTGACTTATCTGGGCTTACCTTCAAGTTCTGCAGCTTCTCGAGCTTCACGTTCCAGACGCTGCCTAAGTAGCTCCTGCTGCTTTTCCAGATACTGTTTTATGAAACTGTTCTGGCTCATTTCCTCACCAATCTGTATAGAGGAAATGGAAAAAGACAGTACAGAAAAGCAAACCAGGAAAATATAAGGAAGAAAATTTCATGGAGCAACAGCCTACCCCTTATAGCTGGACCCAAGAAAGATAACTAAAACGTTGGAAGGCCCTTTTCTAAGCTACTCTTATGTTGAGGATGGGAATAAATAGCCCTATGAGTCATAAAAAGTAACAAAAGAAGGAACCACACATAATTTTTTATTTGAAATAAAAAAAAGTGACGGTGGTACACAGTTAAAAAGAAATCAAAATTCCAGTAATCATGCCTTTTGATCTAAATTTTTAGATAATCTGCAATATTATCTAAAGATAAATCCAAAATTTCCTATAATTTCAAAACTGAAAGAAAAAATACTGGTTCCTCCAAAAGATCAATTTCTACCTATCCACAAAACATTCTGTCAAACATCTCCAAAATTCAAATATAGCATTTTAAGTTATGAAATTGAGAGACTAAAAGGGATAGCCATTCAGCATAACTATTTTCTTTGGATGAAAAAAAACATCTTTGGTGACAATATTGAAAACCAGGAGTTTATCCCTTTTGCCATTTTTTTTTCCCCTATAATATAGACTCCTATATGTCGCTCTCCTACCCTTCAGCTTTCTCTTCACAGGTCTTCCTCCCTAGAACCCTCTTGTTTAGCAAGTCCTATTAGAGAACTCCAGAAAAAGGAAAAAAAAAAACTTAATACTTTCTATGTTACTAATCATATTTTCTAAGCATAGTAAATGTTTATTTTCATCTAAGGTAGAGATGAGTTTCTTTGTACTCAATGAACACTGAGGAAGAGTGGGTTTCATATATTAGAGAATATGCTTGTTTGCTGCAAGAATCCTATGTTAATAAAAGCTTCAAAGACTAAAATGCAATGGGCAAAAGGAATATAATTAAACTGATAAACTTATGCAGTTTCTTGTGCTTGTTAAAGTACTTAACTAAACCTCTGAAAGCTGCCTAGATTATGATACTTGCAGCTTAATGAGGTGATAACAAGGGAGTAGGAAGGCTCTCGTTTTCCACAGTATCCTGAAATTCACCTAGTACTGGGGCTGCACACCACTGCATAAACAAAGACCTGGGTTTTTCATTTAAGTGACTATAATGAGGGGATTTTAAAAGCTGAAAGGAACCTTAAGAGACTGTACAGTCTAAAAATTTTTGGTTTTGCTTTTTAACTGTGAAATGATTTCTTTAAAAGAAATCTTATGGCTGGGCGCGGTGGCTCACGCCTGTAATACTAGCACTCTGGGAGGCTGAGGCGCGTGGACTGCTCAAGGTCAGGAGTTCAAAACCAGCCTAAGCAAGAGTGAGACCCCCGTCTCTACTATAAATAGAAAGAAATTAATTGGCCAACTAATATATATAGAAAAAATGAGCCAGGCATGGTGGCGCATGCCTGAAGTCCCAGCTACTCGGGAGGCTGAGACAGTAGGATCGCTTGAGCCCAGGAGATCGAGGTTGCTGTGAGCTAGGCTGACGCCACGGCACTCACTCTAGCCTGGGCACCAAAGTGAGACTCTGTCTCAAAAAAAAAAATTAATTAAAAAAAGAAATCTTATGCAGAAACTCAATATATAAAGCAGATAAAAGTATATCAAATCTAGTTTAAGACAGAAGTATAAACCTTGCTTACTTGAAAATATATCTTCCCTAGGAAGCCCCCGAAAGCAGCTCTGCAAAACCCCAGAAAAGGAGTTATATAAAACTAGGGGTGTAGTCTAACCTTTTCTCATATTACATAAGGAAACTGAGGAAACAAAGGAAACCAAGGCCTCTAAAGGTTAAATTTCTTATCCTAAGTAAGCTATTAGTAAAGTTTAAGAGTGACTGCAAAAAGTTAGTAGCTAACATTAGTAATGGTTAAATTTCTTATCCTAAGTAAGCTATTAGTAAAGTTTAAGAGTGACTGCACAGAGTTAGTAGCTAACACTAGTAATGGTGGGTGATTTACAAAGGATTGAATCCTTGGAAAATCTATGTCCGAAAAAGAGATTTTTTTAAAATATTGTTTTAATTAATTTATAAAAAATATATTATTTTACATAAATTTTAAAATACTTCTCTAAAATTAAAATAATTTTTTCTTTTTTTTTTCTCTTTTTTTCCTCACAGGTTCTGAATCTCTGGATGAAGCAAAAGAGATCTTGATCAGCAAGTATTTTCCTACACTGCCCTATTAGTGGTCTACTTCATATCTATATTCAACGATATCAACTACTTTTCCCAAATCAATGGTAAATAAATGACCTCAGATCCCTGCACTACTCTTAATCAATCAGAGCCATACTTTTCTACACATACTATTTCAAGTATCAGAAATTAACTAATAACTCCTTATTTACTCCTGATTCAGTTCTTTACTCCTGGCCCTTGTGTACAACCGGACTTATTAGAATTCAACTGTCATGGTATGAGAACATTTCTAACCAAGGGAATTTAAGAAAATATTAGTGAGAAATTAAGCATCAAATATACAACAACATGTTATTCCATGTGTCTGTACATCCAAACAACCCACTCCACCTAACAAACTTTCTTTCTTACCTGGGAATTTGGCTGGAATGCAGCATGGGGTGTTGAGTGTTTCTGTAAATTTTCTAGCATTAGAGCCTAGTACAGAAAAGGGCAAAAGTCAGAAACCAGGAGGAAAAAGAAAATAAACCCCCACCTGTCCCACAACCTCTTCATTAAATGTAATTACTTAAATACACACTTAAACTGTACTCCTTTTCCAGGGACTAAAAGGCCTATACTGACACAGTTCTCATTCATCTTCAGAGGATCCTTAAAGGTAACCATGGTTTCTGTTACTAAATGTTCAGATGTAAAATGCAGGCACACAGAGAATCAGTGACCTGGCTATGTCATAGTTATTAGTGACAGAACCAGTACTACAATCCCTACTATCCTCTGCACTTTTGACAAGTGCCCCTTCTGGCCATGCAGGTAAAATTACTTCAAATACTTCAACCAGCTTTAAATACACGAAACCAACATGGGGCTGCTGGTTTTTGCCTGACTGAATTACTTGGTCAAAGAGCTACCCAGGACTAGATCTACTTGAATAAACTTGTATAACTTCCAGCAGAATGGCACCTAGATTTATCAAATTTATAAAAATTTCAAAGAGAAGGCTACAGAAGAAAATGACCACAGACCCTGTAAACTGTGATCTTACTTAATCCACACACACAAAACTGTCAGCTTCTGTATAAGCAACGGTCTGCCAACTCAACCCCTGAACCAACCCAGCCCTAATCTGTACTACCTGCCACGTATCCTGATGAACTCTATTTAAAACCAAGACAACCTCATCTTCCTTCCATTTACACCAAACCTGTACATACCCAATCTCTCTACCTCATGACAATCCTACCCTAATCTACTCAGACCGAATCAAAATCCCCAACCCACACCAACAAGCCTCACCTCTCAATATTCACCAAACTCTTATACACCCAAATTGCTTCTGGATGCCATATAAATCAAACACCTCTCTCACCAAGTCCCTTCAAATAAAGGTTTCTCTTCATCTCACCTCCTAATCTAATCAAGCGGACGGACATTTTACCCCACCCCAATTCTATTCTCGCGGATACGAATACCAGCCCCATCCACCCCTCCGCCCAACTATACCCCTAACTCCGACCCAGCCCAATTCGCCCCCCTCAGGCCAGCAACGCCGGTGGTTGTAGTGGGATTTAACTCCTTCTGCAGCGCATGCGCCGAAACCACAGACACAAACAAGGAGGGGGTGGGGGAAGGAGGAAGGAGCTTAGGACACTCCAGGAGAGTAGCGCGCACCCTCCCATTTTGGGCTCGCGCTGCTGCCGTTAAGGCGGGAACCGGCGCGATCTCTATTCCAGCGCGAGCCTCACCAACCACCGTGCGCGCGGATCCAGAGGCTCGCGCTGGCGGCCTGAGCGAGCTCGCGCCGAGCCCGGACACTGCGCCTGCGCCGCGGCAGAGACTCGTCTCTACCGGGTCCGCTCCCCTCCGACACCCCGGCAACGCCGACTCCTCACCCCTTTGAGCCGCTTGACCAGAGCACTCTTCTGCCCGCTCTTGGCTAGGCCTCGCTGCTCCAGTGCGGCCTTCAGGTCGGTCACCCGCAGCGCCTGAAGAGGCTTCCCGTCCAGAGTCACCTCCTCCAGCTCCGCCATCTTGCGTGAGGTACTCGGGTCCGTCCCGACGGCTTCGGGCATCTTCGGTAATTTCCGCCAACGCCCTTCGAACGTACCGAGCTGACCCCGCCCACTGCCATAGTCTACCCCTCGATTACCACTCAGAACACCCCGGGTTTCTCCGGAACTGCTCGGGTGTTTCCGTCTCGACATCGGCACCAATCGATTCTTTCCATCCGCCTGGCCTCTGGGACCCCTCCCTCGCCCTGCTTTCAGACTCGGTTATCTTCGACTTGCCGAGGCTTTGAGTCGAAACTATTCGGAAATCCTCGACTCTGGAACAACCATAATCGGAGATATTCGGCTATCTCCGGACGTAGAGCTGAGGCGCTGGGGCGTCTGGGTGTTTGGGGCTGGTCCGGGACCGGAAGTGCGTGGGATATTCGTCTGGCCCAGCTTTGGGTTTTCAGGAAACATGGAAGCGGCGGCGGTAGTTGAAGTCTAAGGACTCTTGTGACGATCTCGGGGTGCCCTCTGAGAGGAAACGGAGGTAAGCTGGGTAGAAGTCCCTCCTTGGGCCAGGTGAGACTCGGTGCTTGTGGGTTACCCTACTAGGGCAAGCCTCCCACTCCTTTACGGAAACAGCAGCTGCCCCCAGTCTTCGGAATCCCGCCACTCCCATCTAAGGCTTCGTTGCTCTTTTGGGGCACCGGAATAACAGGCTCCGTGGCCTCCAACGTGGGCAGCAGGCAGTACCGTATCTTTGGATCCAGACTGGGAACTGATTTCATGACGCTGAATTTGAGTTTGCTTTGGAAGCCGTGTGGCAAGACTTTGGAAAAGTTCTTCCTTTCTCCGAATAAGAAAATAAAAGTTATTTTAGGAGGAGCTGCTTATTGTAGCCCAAGAACTGAAAAAGGCAAGCACCCTGACCCCTGTTTTGGTACGTGAACTAATGTTAGTTTTTTAGGGCCTGCTTTCTTTATCACTGCAAATCCTCCAGCCTGGAGCCGAAAAAACACAAACAATAAAATAGGTCACAAATAGTTTAAGGTTTTCATTGTTAGAGATTCAAACTCTGGGACTGAAAACTATTAAAGTCAAATTGGCTGACCTTTCAGTTGCATTCATGATCCAAAATCAATTGCAGGATACCAATAGGTGTCATATTAAACGTTAAGGAAAATTATTCAAAGACATGAATTATCATACAATAGTATAACACTTGGGCCGGGCGCGGTGGCTCACGCCTGTAATCCTAGCTCTCTGGGAGGCCGAGGTGGGCGGACCATTTGAGCTCAGGAGTTCGAGACCAGCCTGAGCAAGAGCGAGACCCCATCTCTACTCTAAATAGAAAGAAATTAATTGGCCAACTAATACCTATAGAAAAAAAAAAAATTAGCCGGGCATGGTGGCACATGCCTGTAGTCCCAGCTACTTGGGAGGCTGAGGCAGCAGGATTGCTTGAGCCCAGGAGTTTGAGGTTGCTGTGAGCTAGGCTGATGCCACGGCACTCACTCTAGCCTGGGCAATAAAGTGAGACTCTGTCTCAAAAAAA